>OZ012740.1:647478465-647527713 GCA_963859935.3 Lathyrus sativus
CTGTGGCTTAGTGACGAAGAAACATGAAATTTGGTGATGGAGAAGAAACATATTGACTATATTTACATCTAGCGTACCATAATTCAATGTGAAAATGGTAAATATCAATAAATTCCAGCTTGATTTTTTTTTAATAATTATTAACTATTTTATGTAAAGAATATGTCATGGATTATAGTCTTTTAACTTGGTTTTTTAGTGGGGAAAAACCAAAAATTTTGTGATGTAGTAGAAAAATAAAATATTATTAATTTTTCACATCTACTATAGTCTATTATGTTTTTAGCTTAGTGATAAAAAAATTTAAAACTTTGGGATGGTGAAGAAAAATATTGAATATTTTTAGATGTAATATACCATAAGTCGATGTGAATATGACGAATATAAACAATACTGAGCTTGATTATTTAATTTTAATTGTTATGCGTATGTATAAATTATGGGGCATTCATTTTTTGTCTCTTAACTTAGTTTGTTAGAGGTGAAGAACCCAAATTTTTTGTGATGGAGAAGAAGAAAAATATAGAAATTGTTTACATCTATTATACCATAATAAAATGTGATTATAGTGAATACAAATAACATTGAGCTTAAATATTTAAGCATATTGATTACCCATGTAGATGTAATTTATTTGTCATTCATTTACTGTCTTTTAACTCTGTGGCTTAGTGACGTAGAAACATGAAATTTGGTGATGGAGAAGAAATATATTGACTATATTTACATCTAGCTTACCATAATTCAATTTGAAAATGGTAAATATCAATAAATTCCAGCTTGATTATTTATTTTAATTATTAACTATTTTATGTAAAAAATATGTCATGGATTATAGTCTTTTAACTTTGTTTTTTATTGGGGAAAAACCAAAAATTTTGTGATGTAGTAGAAAAATAAAATATTATTAATTTTTCATATCTACTATAGTCTATTATGTTTTTAGCTTAGTGATAAAAAAATTTAAAACTTTGGGATGGTGAACAAAAATATTGAATATTTTTAGATATAATATACCATAAGTCGATGTGAATATGACGAATATAAAAAATACTGAGCTTGATTATTTAATTTTAATTGTTATGCGTATGTATAAATTATGGGGCATTCATTTTTTGTCTCTTAACATAGTTTGTTAGAGGTGAAGAAACCAAATTTTGGTGATTGGGAAGAAGAAAAATATAGAAATTGTTTACATCTATTATACCATAATACATTGTGATTATAGTGAATACAAATAACATTGAGCCCAAATATTTAATTTTATTGATTACCCATGTAGATGTAATTTATTTGTCATTCATTTACTGTCTTTTAACACTTTGGCTTGGTGACGAAGGAACATGAAATTTGGTGATGGAGAAGAAACATATTGACTATATTTACATCTAGCTTACCATAATTCAATGTGAAAATGGTAAATATCGATAAATTCCAGCTTGTTTATTTATTTTAATTATTCCCTATTTTATGTAAAAAATAAGTCATGGATTATAATCTTTTAACTTTGTTTTTTAGTGGGGAAAAACCAAAAATTTTGTGATGTAGTAGAAAAATAAAATATTATTAATTTTTCACATCTACTATAGTCTATTATGTTTTTAGCTTAATGATAAAAAAATTTAAAACTTTGGGATGGTGAAGAAAAATATTGAATATTTTTAGATGTAATATACCATAAGTCGATGTGAATATGACGAATATAAACAATACTGAGCTTGATTATTTAATTTTAATTGTTATGCGTATGTATAAATTATGGGGCATTCATTTTTTGTCTCTTAACATAGTTTGTTAGAGGTGATGAAACCAAATTTTGGTGATTGGGAAGAAGAAAAATATAGAAATTGTATACATCTATTATACCATAATACAATGTGATTATAGTGAATACAAATAACATTGAGCCCAAATATTTAATTTTATTGATTACCCATGTAGATGTAATTTATTTGTCATTCATTTACTGTCTTTTAACTCTTTGGCTTGGTGACGAAGGAACATGAAATTTGGTGATGGAGAAGAAACATATTGACTATATTTACATCTAGCTTACCATAATTCAATGTGAAAATGGTAAATATCGATAAATTCCAGCTTGATTACTTATTTTAATTATTACCTATTTTATGTAAAAAATAAGTCATGGATTATTATCTTTTAACTTTGTTTTTTAGTGGGGAAAAACCAAAATATTTGTGATGTAGTAGAAAAATAAAATATTATTAATTTTTCATATCTACTATAGTCTATTATGTTTTTAGCTTAGTGATAAAAAAATTTAAAACTTTGGGATGGTGAAGAAAAATATTGAATATTTTTAGATGTAATATACCATAAGTCGATGTGAATATGACGAATATAAACAATAATGAGCTTGATTATTTAATTTTAATTGTTATGCGTATGTATAAATTATGGGGCATTCATTTTTTGTCTCTTAACATAGTTTGTTAGAGATGAAGAAACCAAATTTTGGTGATTGAGAAGAAGAAAAATATAGAAATTGTTTACATCTATTATACCATAATACAATGTGATTAGAGTGAATACAAATAACATTGAGCTTAAATATTTAAGCATATTGATTACCCACGTAGATGTAATTTATTTGTCATTCATTTACTGTCTTTTAACTCTATGGCTTAGTGACGTAGAAACATGAAATTTGGTGATGGAGAAGAAACATATTGACTATATTTACATCTAGCTTACCATAATTCAATGTGAAAATGTTAAATATCAATAAATTCCAGCTTGATTATTTATTTTAATTATTAACTATTTTATGTAAAAAAATATGTCATGGATTATAGTGTTTTAACTTTGTTTTTTAGTGGGGAAAAACCAAAAATTTTGTGATGTAGTAGAAAAATAAAATATTATTAATTTTTCATATCTACTATAGTCTATTATGTTTTTAGCTTAGTGATAAAAAAATTTAAAACTTTGGGACGGTGAAGAAAAATATTGAATAATTTTAGATGTAATATACCATAAGTCGATGTGAATATGACGAATATAAAAAATACTGAGCTTGATTATTTAATTTTAATTGTTATGCGTATGTATAAATTATGGGGCATTCATTTTTTGTCTCTTAACATAGTTTGTTAGAGGTGAAGAAACCAAATTTTGGTGATTGGGAAGAAGAAAAATATAGAAATTGTTTACATCTATTATACCATAATACAATGTTATTATAGTGAATACAAATAACATTGAGCTTAAATATTTAAGCATATTGATTACCCATGTAGATGTAATTTATTTGTCATTCATTTACTGTCTTTTAACTCTTTCGCTTGGTGACGAAGGAACATGAAATTTGGTGATGGAGAAGAAACATAATGACTATATTTACATCTAGCTTACCATAATTCAATGTGAAAATGGTAAATAGCGATAAATTCCAGCTTGATTATTTATTTTAATTATTACCTATTTTATGTAAAAAATAAGTCATGGATTATAATCTTTTAACTTTGTTTTTTAGTGGGGAAAAACCAAAAATTTTGTGATGTAGTAGAAAAATAAAATATTATTAATTTTTCACATCTATTATAGTCTATTATGTTTTTAGCTTAGTTATAAAAAAATTTAAAACTTTGGGATGGTGAAGAAAAATATTGAATATTTTTAGATGTAATATACCATAAGTCGATGTGAATATGACGAATATAAACAATATTGAGCTTGATTATTTAATTTTAATTGTTATGCGTATGTATAAATTATGGGGCATTCATTTTTTGTCTCTTAACATAGTTTGTTAGAGGTGATGAAACCAAATTTTGGTGATTGGGAAGAAGAAAAATATAGAAATTGTTTACATCTATTATACCATAATACAATGTGATTATAGTGAATACAAATAACATTGAGCCCAAATATTTAATTTTATTGATTACTCATGTAGATGTAATTTATTTGTCATTCATTTACTGTCTTTTAACTCTTTGGCTTGGTGACGAAGGAACATGAAATTTGGTGATGGAGAAGAAACATATTGACTATATTTACATCTAGCTTACCATAATTCAATGTGAAAATGGTAAATATCGATAAATTCCAGCTTGATTACTTATTTTAATTATTACCTATTTTATGTAAAAAATAAGTCATGGATTATTATCTTTTAACTTTGTTTTTTAGTGGGGAAAAACCAAAATATTTGTGATGTAGTAGGAAAAATAAAATATTATTAATTTTTCATATCTACTATAGTCTATTATGTTTTTAGCTTAGTGATAAAAAAATTTAAAACTTTGGGATGGTGAAGAAAAATATTGAATATTTTTAGATGTAATATACCATAAGTCGATGTGAATATGACGAATATAAACAATAATGAGCTTGATTATTTAATTTTAATTGTTATGCGTATGTATAAATTATGGGGCATTCATTTTTTGTCTCTTAACATAGTTTGTTAGAGGTGAAGAAACCAAATTTTGGTGATTGAGAAGAAGAAAAATATAGAAATTGTTTACATCTATTATACCATAATACAATGTGATTAGAGTGAATACAAATAACATTGAGCTTAAATATTTAAGCATATTGATTACCCACGTAGATGTAATTTATTTGTCATTCATTTACTGTCTTTTAACTCTATGGCTTAGTGACGTAGAAACATGAAATTTGGTGATGGAGAAGAAACATATTGACTATATTTACATCTAGCTTACCATAATTCAATGTGAAAATGTTAAATATCAATAAATTTCAGCTTGATTATTTATTTTAATTATTAACTATTTTATGTAAAAAAATATGTCATGGATTATAGTGTTTTAACTTTGTTTTTTAGTGGGGAAAAACCAAAAATTTTGTGATGTAGTAGAAAAATAAAATATTATTAATTTTTCATATCTACTATAGTCTATTATGTTTTTAGCTTAGTGATAAAAAAATTTAAAACTTTGGGACGGTGAAGAAAAATATTGAATAATTTTAGATGTAATATACCATAAGTCGATGTGAATATGACGAATATAAAAAATACTGAGCTTGATTATTTAATTTTAATTGTTATGCGTATGTATAAATTATGGGGCATTCATTTTTTGTCTCTTAACATAGTTTGTTAGAGGTGAAGAAACCAAATTTTGGTGATTGGGAAGAAGAAAAATATAGAAATTGTTTACATCTATTATACCATAATACAATGTTATTATAGTGAATACAAATAACATTGAGCTTAAATATTTAAGCATATTGATTACCCATGTAGATGTAATTTATTTGTCATTCATTTACTGTCTTTTAACTCTTTCGCTTGGTGACGAAGGAACATGAAATTTGGTGATGGAGAAGAAACATAATGACTATATTTACATCTAGCTTACCATAATTCAATGTGAAAATGGTAAATATCGATAAATTCCAGCTTGATTATTTATTTTAATTATTACCTATTTTATGTAAAAAATAAGTCATGGATTATAATCTTTTAACTTTGTTTTTTAGTGGGGAAAAACCAAAAATTTTGTGATGTAGTAGAAAAATAAAATATTATTAATTTTTCACATCTATTATAGTCTATTATGTTTTTAGCTTAGTTATAAAAAAAATTTAAAACTTTGGGATGGTGAAGAAAAATATTGAATATTTTTAGATGTAATATACCATAAGTCGATGTGAATATGACGAATATAAACAATACTGAGCTTGATTATTTAAATTTAATTGTTATGCGTATGTATAAATTATGGGGCATTCATTTTTTGTCTCTTAACTTAGTCTGTTAGAGGTGAAGAAACCAAAGTTTTGGTGATGGAGAAGAAGAAAAATATAGAAATTGTTTACATCTATTATACCATAATACAATGTGATTAGAGTGAATACAAATAACATTGAGCTTAAATATTTAAGTTTATTGATTACCCATGTAGATGTAATATATTTGACATTCATTTACTGTCTTTTAAGTCTGTGGCTTAGTGACGAAGAAACATAAAAGTTGGTGATGGAGAAGAAACATATTGACTATATTTACATCTAGCTTACAATAATTCAATGTGAAAATGGTAAATATCAATAAATTCCAGCTTGATTATTTGACCAGCAATTATTTATTCATTGAGTGTTTGAAAATGGATACATTCATCAGAAAGTTCAAGAGATCCTCAGAGGAATTGGTTGAAACCAGGGTTGTGTGCTTCATAGCTTGAGAGTTGTGGGTGCTCCTCAGATGATTCAGAGACTTTGAGAAAGAACTTGATGCTTTGAGAAAGCCTATGAGATGTCTTGATAGCCATCATGAAGCCCAGAGAAGTCATTATGCAAGAGTTCAGAGGATTCAACCATGAATGGTAGAATTAGGGTTTTGACTGAGTCAACCCTAGATTAACTGAAAATTTGGAGAAGGTTGAGACCTAATCCAGGGGCCATGAGATCATGGAATGATGTATGGATATGTTATAAAGATGATTCCTAGGCCAACTCATCATGATTGAGGAGTTGGAGAAGTTTTGAGTTAGGGTTTCCAAGGATTGTCAGTGAAAAAACCCTAGTTTGATCCCTATCTTCCAGGCAGTTTTAGCTCTAGATGTGATTGATATCTCACCTTCCCCACAACATGAATGTTGTAGAGTTTGTTCTTAGCTTTAATTTGAGTGGTGGAAGTCCTTGATAGGAGTTACAGAGCTCAAGTTATGGTTTGGACAAATTACAGGTCAGCTGAGGTGTGTGAATCTGGGTCCTTGAAAGTCACCCAACTTGCAGACAACTTTTGCCCTAGTATGATGATTCCTATGGTCTCTTGGTCAACATGAATGTTGGAGGGCATTTTCTTAGCTTTAATTTGAGTGGTAGAAGTCCTTGATAGGATTTGTGGAACTCAACTTATGGTTTGAACAAGACAGGGGTATTTTGGTCATTTGTTAGTTATAGGTCATTTTAACCAATGCCTAAAACTCCTATTTCCAAGCCTCAAATGGAAAAACTCAAAACATGAAAGTTGTTCAAAATGTGATTTTAAGTCTATAAAGAAGGTCATGAATTGTTGGAAAAGCTCATAGCATGAAGTTGCATGATTGGTCAAAAAATGAACTAAAAATGGCATATAAGTTTAAAAAGTTGGAATTGGAAATTGGTTTGGAAGATCTAGGAATCCAAATGGGGTCATCCAATATATCATTTTGATTGGAAAAACCATTTTAAAGACAATGGTTCAAGCACATTTTTGGGTTTAGTGAAAAAAATAAAAGTTATTTAAGGTTACTTATGATTAAAGAAACATAACCAAGTTGGATCAAGCTTGGAATGCAAGGGAAAGTGTAAGATGGTGCTGGAAACTTCCATTGAGTGCTATATAATCATGAAATGAACATTGAGCAAGGGTTAGATTCTCATCTTTTGGCAAAATACTTCACAAATTCTCTCATTCCCTCTCATTGCATTTTGATCCCCATTCCACAAAACCTTCATCAAATCATCACCAATACTGATTTCATCATATTCAACCATCATCATGGATTAGAATTCAGCCAAGTTTGGATTGCAATTGGTTCAGTTTAGTGCACTTTCTTCATCAAGACACAAATTGCAATTTCAAGTGGATCTCAAGATTCAAGCGTGCTACACAAAATCTTTTGCATACAGAAAGATCATCACCAAGAAAAGAGTGATTTTGGACAGTTTCAGGCATTGAAGAGGAGTATAACCATTGCTGCCATCACCAAGTTGCAGGTTTGTAAGTTCATTCGATTCTCTCTGTTTGCATAGTTTTAGATCATGTGGTTAGGGTAATTATGACTAGCAACCATTAGGGATGGATCCTGAGAAGTTAGAGCTCATTCTGTGGAGTTTAAGAATTGGACATCATACTTTGAAGATCAAGAACTGGCTGGTTATTGAGTCTTAATATTAATGCTTTAGTTTAGGTTGATCAGTGATGCATGAAGATTAGTTTAGTACCAAGAATTTGAGGTTTCGTGAGGGTGAAAACCTTGAGCATTAATGGAGGATGAGCTTCGGGTTTACAGTTTGAGGCTGTTTTAATGCAAACTGAGGGCATGGTTGTGTTTGGGGAGGAAAACTGAGCAAGTTTGCTCTTTACATGAGTGAGTTTGGCTGAGAGACGAGAGAGAACAAGCTGGTAGAAGGTGGCTGCATGAGAGAGTCGTGCATGGTTGCATCAAACCCTAACCAGGCGTGAGGAAGAAGATAGATGTCCGTCGTTGGATTGGGTCAAGGAAATTGACTGGGATGTTAATCGCACGGTTGTGGTTTAAACTCAGAAATGGAGGGAAGCAGGAACCAGCCAAACGACGTCGTTTGGTTTAGTGGAAAATTCTGGGCTTATCCGTTTCATATCCGCACCCCCCTTTCGTATGGCCCAAATGAAATGAACTAATCTGAATAGCTATTTCCACCCCCTTTCCTTTTATATTATTTTGATTTCTTTTTAAATCTTTTAATATTTTTGCAATCTTTAAAAATTCATAAGTAATTGATAAATAATGATTTTTTACTCCTTCTTTTTTCTATGTTTAGATAATTTTGTGTAGAAAAATATAAAAATAAAAATGAAATTTTATTTTTAATGTAGAAGTTTTAGTGATATTTTATTTTAAATAGTGTATTTTCTTTCTTTTAGTTGATACCTTATCTTGCAAGAATTGTTTTAGGACCTTCCCTTTGGTTTTTTAATTCATTCTTTTTTGTGTAATTAGATATTGAACCCTAGTTTCATGTAGGATTTATCCCTTGATTTTAGAAATTAGGTTTGGTGTAGTTTGATTGTTAGACATTTAGGTGCTCTAATTAGGGTTTTAGGTTGTATAGGTAGACTTGAACAAAATTGTTTTGGGGTTTTTAGGACAAGTTAGCCTATGGGGAATATGTGGGACTTAAGGGTAGTTAAATGGGATCCCCTAGAATTTATATTAGAATATTGTATGGTGTTTTAGTATTTTTCATAGATTTTTGAATGCATGGATAGTATGTGTGTTGCTTAAAGGCATAAGTTGTATTGTTGGGTTTTCTTTCCTTCTCTGTTGAGTGTGTGAGCTTTGAAGATTGAGTTGAAGACCTTGTGGATCATCATGGAAGCTTTGAAGACCTTGCAGAGGAGTTTGGCATAGCTTTTGTTGTTTTGTTTATAGGTTTATAGGTGCATAGGCAGAGCCCTAGATAGAATATTTTGTTCAATAAACAAGGAGTGTCTTGTTCACCTCCTTTCTTCTCTGTGACATAGAGTCCCTTAAGGGTATCCACCTCTCTCCTTTGGAGGGATTAGTGACCTTGCCCTATAAGGTAGAACTTTGAGAGAGCCTTTCCTTTGATGTTAAGTCCTCAATGGCATCCTTTGGAAGTCAGTGAGTACTGTAACATCCCCCACTCATCCTGTTGACTGAATCTTGTTTGCTGGAGCATTTGAGCCATTGAAGATAGAAGCTGAAACTTTGGGGAGGATGATTCCTTGAAGATTATTGAAGTCTGAAGACTCTGTGAAGATCAAATTGATGCTTGAAGATCCCTGAAGATAGTGAAGCCTGAAGGTAGAGCTGATCAAAGGAGCTGAAGCTCAAAGGGAGAAGATGAGTTGATAAGTTCAGTCTAAGCACATTTATTTTGCTTGATAGCATGATGTCATTTTCTGTCTGTATGATTACAGTTTGCTGTTTCTTGCTTGATAGCATGTTGTTTATTTCAGTATGATTACTGTTATTTCATGACTGGCTTGAGGTCGAGACGAGCTTGTGGAGGCTGAAGCCCCACACACATTTCCTCCCTCACTTGCATTGCATGCATTTTACTGTTAAAGCTGATGCTTTCGTCTGTTTTGGTGTATCATTGACATGATCCCTTAGGACTCTCATTTCCTCTGATGAGGATTGGATGATAGACTTTTAGGTTGAAACCTATGCATGACAACATCTAGGAGTTCCCTGTTCAAACCTCAACCATAGGATGAATCCATGGCATGATAACAGTAGGACTTGATAGTCTCCCTCCTAGTTGGGCCTGTTCTCTTCTCATCTCGAAGCAGTTTAAGATACAGTAATCATGAATGATTTCTTTCGTACGTTACGAGCCTTAAGCTATCTGAGAAAGGATTGTGGGAGAGCTTCTTTTCCATAGTCTGGATGTGTAGTATGGTACCCTTTGGGTGACATGCGACGCATTCACTCTCAGGTCATAGTCTCTAGTGCGGTTGAAATCGCAAACATAATAAAAAACACTTCTTTTAGGAGATAATTCGTAGTTTCCCGAACTACGTTTGCTCTGATCTTTCATACCAGATGAAAGTACGTAGGCATAGGATGCGACGTCCTAGCGAGCAACCTTCCCCACCTTAACCCTTCGTAGGCCGAACTACGTTGACTCTGATTTCTCGTTCCAGACGGGAATACGTAGGCATAAAGCGCGACGCTTTGCCGAGTCATTTTTCTTTTCTTTTTCAGCCAGCCTTGATAGGTAGATAGATTATAACCAACCCGTCCAAGTAAACAAACAAGCGAGGATCCCGTCGAGTACGACGGACGTGAGGGGTGCTAATACCTTCCCCTTGCGTAACCGACTCCCGAACCCAGACAATGGTTGCGACGACCTTGTCTTACCCTTATTCGTCAGGTTTTTCCGATCGTTTCCTTTCCCGCTCTGAGGGATAAATAACGAAAGGTGGCGACTCTTCTGTCATGCCGGCACCTTATTTTCGCGCAAGCGACAGCTGGCGACTCTGCTGGGGACTCCAACGGTTCCCTGTGCGAGTCAATCCTATCGTTTGTGTGTTTACTTGTTGGGTTGCGTTTATTTATCACATTTTTTTACTTCTCGCACTTTATTTCCCGCATTTTATGTTCCAGTATAATATGATTATTTGTGCTGTTGTGGGATGGGAGTTCTGATTGAGTGAGAAGCCAGACCCAAGCTTGAGTACACCATAGACTTAGAGTGGAAATTAGTGGGCGCGTGCTTGCTTTGCAGGCACTAGTGTCTCATGAAATCCACGCTCAGACGAGGTTCATCCGGTTGGCTTCACTTTCAACCCTTTGGGTTGAGACGGTTGCTGGTTTGGTGGATTGTCGACTCTGGGGACCGATCATTTGTGATTCAGCTAAGTGAGGCCTCTTCAGGACTTGATGATGCCACTCCTTCTGGGAATCGTATCATCAGTTTTGAAAGTCTGTGACGCTGATGAACGCATAGGATGCCGTGCCTTGAGTCAGTCTAGGTTCATACCTGTGAGTGGGACTGGGTTTATTGCAGGAAGCTTAGACCTTCAGACTACCTGGTTTTCTTGACAGTGAATCAGTTATGTTGGGTTCTCAGTTGCAGACATGTTCTTGATAGAGCAAGGTTTTTGATCAGAGGATCTTATCATCGGGTGTTCGTCTGTTCTTGATAGAGCGGGCTTTGATCAGTATATTATCATCAGTGGTTTGTTCTGGATGGAGCAGACTTTGAGTGAGGTCTGAGGACCTCATCGGCAGATGTTGTTTGTTCTTGATAGGGCAGATTTTGAGTGGGGTCTGAAGATCTCATCAGCAGCTGTGTGTTTGTCTCGATAGGGCAGATTTTGATTTGGGGTCTGAAGACTTCGTCAGCGGACGTTTTCTGATCATACATCCCGGGTCCTTATTATCAGTCACTTACTCTTGTCAGAACAGAATTTTGATCTCGGTCCTATCAGATGGTTATTCTCAGCAGATCAGATTAGTGGTCTTACACCGGGGTTTCCTTCTCATCAGTGACTGTTGATACCGAATCTCCACAGCGGCCACATGGATATATTATTGCATACCTGCATGTTGCATTAGTTTACGCATTCATCTGCATTCCATTAACGTGTGTCTGTGTTGCAGGTACCGTTTCCCCGATCCAGGATTTCCCGCCTCCTACTGTTGTTATGGCCTCTCTCAGGAAGACTGTTGCGTACAAGTTCCCGACCCCCGATGTGTCGAAGCTGACTAGTTTGATAGCCCTGGCAGGGGATTCTGTGAAGGATAGGTTCAGGAAGTCTTATGGCAGGATACTTAGTCTGGTTTGCAAACCTTCTACGTCCGAGTTGAATGGGTTACATGCTCTTCTGCAGTTCTATGACCCTCCTCTGAGGTGTTTCACTTTTCATGACTTCGTTCTCGCGCCGACATTGGAAGAGTATGCTGATATGCTGGGTGTGCCTATCAAAAGGCAGATGCCTTTTGTCCACATGGATGCTGAACCTGATCTGGTTGGTTTGGCTTCCTCACTCCATTTGAGCGCTTCTGAGTTGGTGGTAACAAGTTGGAACAAGGTCCCAGGGTTCTCTCTGCAGTTTCTGATAGCTAAGGCTCAGCAATGTGCCAAGGACAAATGTTGGGACGCCTTCAGCGCCATCCTTGCTTTATGCATATATGGCATCATCCTATTTCCCAGCATGCCTGATTTCGTAGATTTTGATGCATTCCATATCTTTGCCTCAGGGAATCCAGTCCCTACTTTGATCGGAGACGTTTACCATTAAGTGCATTACAAGAATGAGAACCGAAGAGGGAAGAATGTTTCATGCTGCGTACCGTTGTTGTACAAGTGGTTTGATAGTCATTTGCCCAAGAAGGGTTCTTCTGTCTTGTCTGCAGCCACAGCTGAGTGGCCTGAGCGTCTGATGAGTTTGTCGGCAGAAGACATTGTTTGGTTCGTTGACCGAGGCAGGTTAGGCACCGAGATGATCTTCAGTTGTAGTGGGTTTCCTAACGTACCTCTGATGGGTAGGAAGGGTTGCATCAACTACAACCCATCATTGCTAGTTCGTCAGTTTGCATATGCTTTGAGGACTCCACCGAAGGAAGAAGAGGTACGGGAATCTCTGTACCTCACGGGTATTCTAGAGGGGGATTTGTTGTCCAAGCTTCAGTATGCGTGGAACAATATCAGCACGAGAGGAAAGCCCTTGTTGGGGAAGAGCAACAACCAAGCTTACCCTCCTTATTCAGATTGGATCAGAGCCAGAGCCAGCACTATAGGGATGCCATTCCCTCATGTCAGACCGGAGAGTCCTCCACCAGTCAAAGAGCCTACCGCTGTGTCCATTCATCAGCACAACCAGGTATTAGCTGAGCGTGATGAGCTGGAGAGGGCAAATGCAGAATTAGAGAAGGAGTTAGCTCAGCTTCGAAGTGAGAGGAACGAAGCCGTGCATGCTCTCAAAAAGCAAACAGAGTCGGTAAGCCAGCTGGGTGCAGACTTGGCAAAGCAGATTGCTGATCGGGAACGCTTAGGTCAAGACTTCAGAGCTGCTAATGATGTGCTAGCTACAAAGAAGCAGCATTTGGAGGAAGCATATCGGAGAATATCTAAGTTCGACCAGCATTGGAAGACCTCCATGGCTACCAGGAAGGAGCGAGAAGACAAGCCGATGCTGCAGATTTCTAAGCTGGAGACTGAAGTGAAAGACAGTGAGCGGAGGTTTGATGAAGAGACCGCCCGCAGGTACTCCGCTGAAGCCCGTCTCAACAAAGCCATTGCTAGCCTGAAGGAGCATAAGCTGATGTTTGAGTCTAAGAAGCGGAAGCTGGAGGATTGCTTCGGCGAAGGCGCTTGGGAAAGTTCAGTTCAGGGACTTCAGTATACTATCAGGCAGAGGGAACTACTCGTCGAGGGGTTGCTCACTTCGCCAGATCATTCGGAGACAAAGGAGTTATTAGCAGAGTATCGCGCCCGTGGCCGTACTTGACTAGTTATACCCCGTTATTTTTTTTTTTGATCTTTGATGTATGCTGACCATCACCAGATTTGTTGGCTGAGGTCATGCTGTTGATTTGTACTCGCTGATACTGTGTATTGCCTCGACAGGCCTTTCCATATATATATGAGATTGATGTTTCCATGATTGGGCTCGGATTTCTTCTTCCTCTTATTATTATCAGCACCGTCACTAAAGGCACTAGGATCGGGGAAAAATCTCCCACGCACACAGACACACGCATGCATCTGCATGAAGCATATTTGCATGGTGTATATCCTATTGCTTTTCCTAACCTTTATTCTTGACAGGTTTTTCAGGTTCCGAGCTGTTTTCGATCTCCAGGATTGATCAAAGACTCATCCACCGCTACTCAACTCGCGCTAATCAGACGAGAATCATGGACCAGGTGCAGTTAGATGTTCAAGAACTCCGTGAGCGGATGGATCGTTTTATGGAGATGATGCAGGTGGTCGCGAATGGTCAAGACCAGCTTCGTACTCTGGTTCAACCTCTGATCTCCAGGGTTGACAGTAATGGCATACTCCATGGAGGGGTCGTGCCTACTCCTCCTCCAGGGGATACTCCACAGAACGTTGTTCCTGCTGCCGGGGGCAACGGCAGTGCTAACGGCAATCTGATGACTAATCTCGGACTCAACGCGGCTGGCGCCGTAAATGGTAGTTTGGGAGCTAATGTTAACATGGGGCCGGCCAACGGCAATGCTGGTGCAGGAAATCTGGTGGTGCCTCAACCGTGGCTGGAGGACCATCAGGATGACATATTCTCTCAGAGAGGCGTAGAGGCAGAGTTGAATGCTGAAGCTCGACTCAGGTTTAAGGCGCTGGAAGACAAGATGAGAAGTATAGAAAATCAGAACACATTGGGCGTTGACATGTCCAACCTCGGGTTGATTGCTGACTTTAAAGTACCCCACAAGTTCAAGGTGCCTACCTTTGAGAAGTATAAGGGCACCACTTGCCCCCGGGTCCACCTCCGATCTTATTATAGAAAGATGTCCGCTTATTCTGACGATGAGAAGTTGCTGATGCACTTCTTTCAGGATAGTCTTTCTGGTCCATCACTCGAATGGTATATGGGTTTGGAGCCCGCTACTGTGCGCACCTGGAAAGATCTTGCAGAAGCGTTTGTTCTCCACTATCAATACAACAGCGACTTGGCTCCCAACCGAGTTCAGCTCCAGAATCTCTCACAGCGGAACAATGAAAGCTTCAAAGAATACGCCCAGCGGTGGCGTGAATTGGCTGCTCGGGTTCAACCGCCGATGGTTGAGCGTGAGTTGGTGCAAATGTTCGTGGCTACCCTTCCTGGAATCTATTATGAAAAGCTGGTCAGTGGCATGTCGGGAACATTCTCGGCTCTTATCACTTTGGGCGAGCATGTTGAGAACGGTATAAAGATCGGAAAAATTCAGGGCGAATCATCCTCAGCTGGAGGAGGTAGCAAGAAACCCTATACTGGTAAGCGTCGAGAGGGAGATGCCAGTGCTGTCACTAATTCTAGGAGAAAGGGCAAGGGCCCTCAGCCTCAGATTGCTAGCATAAACATTCCAGCTGCTCCACCGCAGCCGCAGCAGCAGCAACCTCAGCAGCAGAATAATCAGGGGTATAAAAGATATCAGAATCGGGCTCCCCTGTCAAGCCGTCAGTTTGATACTCCACCTATGTCATATGCACAGCTTTTGCAAACGTTGCTCCAGCTCCAATTAGTTCAAAAGAGGACGTTGGCTCCCTTAACAGGGGCGCCACCACCGGGGTATGATGCCAACGCTACTTGTGAGTTCCATACTGGGGCACCAGGCCATACGATTGAGAATTGTAAAGCTTTTAAGCACAAAGTCCAGGACCTGGTGGACGCCAAGGTTATCAACTTTTCTGACAACGTGCCCAACGTCACCAAAAACCCGATGCCTCATCATAAGGGGGGCGGAGTGAATGCTGTTATCACTGAGGAGAGTTCAGACTTGCTGACCGATGTCAAAGATCTGAAGACGCCGTTGAGTTTTGTCAAAGCCAAGTTGCTGAAGAAGGGCTTCTTTCCTGGATGCGGAGAATTATGTACGACTTGTGCTACACTTCCTGACGGATGTGAGCAGCTGATCGAAGGTATCCAGAGTCTGATGTCCGAGGGTATTTTGCAATTCAGCCGGAGCGTTGAGAGTGCATCAGGGGAAGTTGTGCTGAAGCAGGCAGACGAAGTTGCTACCATTACCATTCCTCGCCACCCTATTACTATTTCTGCGCCTCGTCCGCCTACTATTACCATCACCAGGGCCGAACCAATCCCATTCGAGAGCACCAATGCCGTTCCATGGCATTATGGCGCCGAAGTTTATTGTAATGGTCAGAAGATAGAGCTTGAGCCGTTCGGGTCAACTATGCAGAATCTTACTGAAGTCAGTGGTATCACCAGAAGCGGAAGAGTGTTCGCACCAGCAGAGGTTGTAGCATAGAAAGTGGTCCAGGCTGATGCTGTGGATAAGGGTAAAGGTAAAGCTGTTGAAGAGGTCCCTGCAGGGGCGGAGAAGGACTTGCTGGTTAAAGATGCTGAAGAGTTCATGCGACTAATCAAGAAGAGTGACTACAAAATTGTAGATCATCTTCATCAGACTCCGTCAAAGATCTCGATTCTTAACTTGTTGCTGTGCTCTGAGGCGCACCGCAATGCATTATTGAAGGTATTGAATGCTGCATACGTGCCGCAGGAGATATCATTAAATCAACTCGAGGAAGTAGTAGCCCACGTCAATGCTGGCAATGGGCTGGGATTTACCGATCTGGAGCTAACTCCTAAGGGAAGAGATCACAACAGCGCCTTGCACGTCTCAATAGAGTGCAGAGGCACGATTATGTCACATGTCCTGGTGGATACGGGTTCCTCGCTTAATGTGCTTCCGAAGAAGGCACTGATGAAGTTGGATACCCGTGGACTGCTGTGCACGCCCAGTGATCTGGTCGTGAAAGCCTTTGACGGAACCAAGCGCCACGTCTTCGGAGAATTGACCCTGCCAATTCAGGTTGGTCCAGAGACGTTCAATGCGGTTTTCTATATCATGGATATCATGCCCGCCTATAGTTGCCTCTTAGGTCGGCCGTGGATCCATTCTGCTGGTGCCGTAACGTCCACGCTGCATCAGAAGCTTAAATATGCTGTTGGAGGCAGCATAGTGACAGTCTGTGGAGAAGAGGACATCATGGTAAGCCATCTGTCGTCCTTTAAATACGTGGAAATGGATGGTGAGATCCATGAGACTCTTTGCCAGGCATTTGAAACTGTCGGAGTGAAGGAGGTGGCTCCTGTCGTCGCAGAGAGGCAAGAGTTGAACCTCTCCTCGTTTAAGGAAGCTAGGGTCGTTGTCGAAGCCGGTTCCACCCCAGGCTGGGGGCATGTTTTGGATATACCCATCAAGCAGGATAAGTTTGGATTGGGATATTCTCCGGAAGCTGAAGCTTCATCTTCTTCTGGCAGCTCGTCTCGTGGGAAAGGGCCGATCCTATTCACCAAGGGGGGAATAATTTTCGAGAGCATCAACGCAGCGTCGGAGGACAGCGGAGACAGTGATTGCGATCTTGACGCCTGGATTCAACCGAGCAAGTCAGGCGAGCGCCTCCACAATTGGACCATCAAGGAGATTATCAAGCTGACAAGTGAAGAGTAATGATTTGCTTTTTACAATCTTTGTACAACCCTATGTCCTGCCCGGGGCATAGTGGTTTTACTGTCAGGGCCTTGTTGGATTATGTGTATGCATTTTGTTAATAAATAAAAGGCGTTTTCTTCGTAATCAAATATTGTGTTCTCTGTTATTCCTATTTTATGTTTATTTCGAAAAAACAGCAAAATGGCAACGAGGTTCGTGTTGACCTGCATATTCCTGCTTTAAACTTAACCCTTGTTATTGCAGGACCCACGTGACAGACGGCATCGACTCTGGACCCTCTACGGCTCACTACGACTTTGATTGCCCGATCTATCAAGCCGAGGATGAGATTGATGAAGACGAAGACCTTTCGGAAGAATTGGCCCGCTTGTTGAGACAAGAGGAGAAGGTTATTCTGCCTCACGAGGAGGAATTGAGATTGTAAATCTGGGTTCTGAGGAGCTCGTCAGAAATGTCAGAGTTGGGGCTGCGCTGCAGAATGATGTCAAGCATAGGCTGGTCGAGATGCTTCGAGAGTATAGTGACGTCTTTGCTTGGTCATATGAGGATATGCCCGGACTTGACACTGATATTGTGGTTCATCGCTTGCCGTTGCGGAAAGATTGCCCTCCAGTCAAGCAGAAGCTCAGGAGGACGAGACCAGACATGGCCGTAAAAATCAAAGAAGAGGTCCAAAAGCAGTTGGACGCAGGATTTCTAGCCGTTACCACTTACCCTCCGTGGGTCGCCAATATTGTGCCTGTACCGAAGAAGGACGGTAAGGTACGCATGTGCGTCGATTATCGGGATTTGAATAGGGCGAGCCCTAAGGATGACTTCCCGTTGCCTCATATCGATGTGTTGGTTGACAATACAACCCAGTTTTCCGTGTTTTCGTTCATGGATGGCTTCTCCGGTTACAATCAGATTAAGATGGCACCGGAGGACATGGAGAAAATGACGTTTATTACCCCCTGGGGAACATTCTGCTATAAGGTAATGCCTTTCGGTCTGAAGAACGCAGGGGCCACTTACCAACGAGCAATGGTTACTTTGTTTCATGATATGATTCATCATGAGATCGAGGTCTATGTTGATGACATGATTGCAAAGTCCCAAACGGAGGAAGAGCATCTGGTCAATTTGTTGAAGCTGTTCGAAAGGCTTAGGAAGTTCAGGCTGAGGCTGAATCCTAACAAATGCACTTTTGGAGTGCGATCCGGAAAGTTATTGGGGTTTATCGTTAGTGAACGAGGTATTGAAGTTGATCCTGCGAAAATAAAAGCTATTCAAGAAATGCCAACGCCGAAAACAGAAAAAGAAGTTCGTGGTTTCCTGGGCCGAATAAACTACATTGCAAGGTTTATCTCTCAGCTCACGGCCACTTGTGAACCGATGTTCAAGCTTTTAAAGAAAGATCAGGCGATTACTTGGAATGAGGATTGCCAGAAGGCATTCGATAAAATAAAGCAGTATCTTCAAGAACCTCCAATCTTGATACCCCCAGTGGCTGGACGACCATTGATCATGTACCTGACGGTTCTGGAGAATAGTATGGGGTGTGTTCTCGGTCAGCACGACGAGACGGGGAGAAAGGAGCATGCCATTTATTATTTGAGTAAAAAGTTCACTGAGTGTGAATCTCGATACTCGATGCTGGAGAAGACGTGTTGTGCACTAGCTTGGGCTGCCAAACGTCTACGACAGTATATGCTCAATCACACCACTATGCTAATTTCGAAGATGGATCCGATCAAGTACGTCTTCGAGAAGCAGGCTCTTTCGGGCAGGATTGCCAGATGGCAGATGGTGTTAACAGAATATGATATTCAGTACGTCTCTCAGAAAGCCATTAAGGGAAGCGTATTGTCTGATTACCTTGCCGAACAGCCAATCGAAGACTACCAGCCAATGAAGTTCGAGTTCCCTGACGAGGACATCATGTTTCTCAAAGCAAAGGACTGCGATGAGCCATTGCCCGACGAGGGACCAGATAGGAAGTCTCAGTGGAAGTTGATATTCGACGGAGCGGTTAATTCCTACGGAAGTGGTATCGGGGCTATCATCACGACTCCTCACGGATCCCACATCCCTTTTACTGCGAGACTGACGTTTCCAGTTACCAACAATGAAGCAGAGTATGAAGCATGTATTATGGGTCTAGAAGAGGCAATTGATTTGAGAATCAAGAATCTAGACATATATGGTGATTCAACGCTTGTAATTAACCAGATTAAAGGGGAGTGGGAAACTCGTCAAGCGAATCTAGTGCCGTACATGAATTATGCCAGGAGGCTGCTTCCGTTCTTCGATCGAGTGGAACTTCATCATGTACCCAGGGCTGAAAATCAGATGGCTGATGCCTTAGCCACGTTGGCTTCAATGTATAAAGTCAATTATTGGAATGAGGCTCCAAGAATTGTACTTTCGCGTCTTGATAGACCGGCATTTGTCTTTGCAATCGAGGACGCCACCGACGGCAAGCCATGGTTCCACGACATCCAGACCTTCCTTATGACTAAGGAGTATCCTGCGGGTGCGTCTACCCAGGATAAGAAGACTCTGAGGAGGCTATCTGGAAACTTCTATCTCAATCCTGACGGAGTGTTGTATAAGAGAAACCACGATCTCGTGCTGCTCAGATGTGTAGATGAGAAAGAGGCGAGTATGCTCATGGAAGAAGTCCATGAGGGCACATTTGGTACGCATGCCGGCGGGCATGCCATGACGAGAAAGATCCTGAGAGCAGGGTATTACTGGCTGACTATGGAGTCGGATTGCTTCAGATTCGCAAGGAAATGTCACAAATGCTAGATTTATGCTGATAAAGTTCATGTGTCGCCGTGCCCATTGAATGTCATGTCTTCCCCTTGGCCGTTCTCCATGTGGGGCATCAACATGATAGGCAAGATCGAGCCCACCGCATCCAATGGCCATCGTTTCATTCTGGTAGCCATCGACTACTTCACCAAATGGGTGGAGGCAGCCTCGTACGCTAATGTGACCAAGCAGGTGGTGGCTAAGTTCATAAAGAGGGACATCATCTGTCGCTATGGAATTCCCGAGCGGATCATTACTGATAATGGTTCGAATTTGAACAACAAGATGATGAAGGAGCTGTGCCAGAGCTTCAAGATTGAACACCACAACTCATCTCCTTACCGGCCAAAGATGAATGGCGCTGTTGAAGCAGCCAACAAGAACATCAAGAAGATTGTTCAGAAGATGGTTGTGACGTACAAAGATTGGCACGAGATGTTGCCGTTTGCCTTGCACGGTTATCGTACGATGGTGCGTACGTCGACCGGGGCAACTCCTTTCTCCTTGGTGTACGGTATGGAAGTTGTCCTACCGTTAGAAGTGGAGATTCCCTCTTTGCGAGTTTTGGTTGATGTAAAACTTGATGAGGCAGAATGGATTACGAATCGCTTGAACCAACTCAGCCTGATGGACGAAAAGAGGTTAGCATCGATCGCATTTGGTCGCCTGTACCAAAGCCGAATGAAGAAAGCTTACGATAAGAAGGTGCGTCCTAGAAGCTTTCAGACGGGTGATCTCGTCCTGAAGAAAATTCTTCCGCCACACTCCGATCACCGGGGCAAATGGACTCTGAATTACGAAGGGCCGTATGTCGTCAGCAAGGTCTTCTCAGGAGGAGCTTTGTTGTTATCCACGATGGATGGTGAAGATTTTGCATCCCCGGTGAACGCGGACGCAGTTAAAAAATACTTTGCTTGAAAGAGACCCGTTGGACAAAAAAAGAAAGAGTCCAGGCAAAAAAGGGGCATCCCGGCGAACCAAAAACAGAATAAAAGGTTCGGGAAAAAATTAGGGATATATTGAAAAATGTACACCCGCGAAGTCGAAAACCTACACTGGGCGGCTTCGGCAAAAAAGGGTATCCCGGTGAACTGAAAACCCGAAAGGGCGGTTCACGCAAAAGTTAGGGATTGGAATAAGCAAATGACTGCGTTCTGCGTGTGGACTTTCATTGTTTAGTGGTTCGGAAGACCTGAGGGCCGTTTATCTGAATCAATCTCTTCCAAAGCCGAAGCGTCGGAGAAGTATCAAAGTCGAGTGGGTCTTAGAGGGATCAACTCATGGTGTTCGTCTACGCCTCGATTGCCAACATTTGTATATACTGATGTATATTTATGTTTTTTTTTTGTGCGGCCTCCTCATCCCAGGAGTTTGCCTCTGTTGTAAAACATTTTTGCCCGTTCAGGGGTTCATCATCAATAAAATGCACATTATTCAGCAATTCTACTTGTCTGTTTAGCATTTATCTGTTTTGTTTGCGAATGAAAACGCCGATGTTTTCGATAAAATGCGCATACATAAACTTGCGGGCCTAGGCCAATTGATTGTTGAAACAATTGATTAACTGAATGTTGTCACGAGATAATAACCTGGATAGGACCCTTTGAGGAGGGAATCTTGTCTTGTTTGTTCGTGTTGTTGCAGGTGTAGCACCTTCCAGAGGATATGCCGTGCGTACCCCCGAAGCAGGGCGAGTCCTCCTTCTCCAGCGGAGTTCAGTAGTCTCTCTTCCATAGAATCAGAATCAGAATAGTGAGCATTGATATGTCTCCCCATGCAGAGATGATACTTTTCCCCAAGCAGACGCATCCTGAAGGAACGTCACCTCACCAGCTGAGTCAAGCACCGAAGAACGATGTCTTCCCCAGCACCGGGTCGCAAGTGCAGATTTCATAGAAGTGTTCGGGTGCCGAAGCTCGTGTTTCCCCAGTAAAGTCTCCAGCGGGATTGAGATTCCCCACCAGAGTCATGCTCTCTCCTGAAGTTGGACGATTCCCTCTTCCCCAGTAGAGTATTGGAACGGCTGATGTTGCATTCCCCTGCAGAGTTGTACTCTCCTCCCGAAGTCAGATGATTCTTTCTCCCCCAGTGGAATCGAATTCCTCATCAGAGTCGTACTCTCCCATTGGAGTAGAGTGATTTCTCTCTCCCCATCTGAGCCTGCAAACCCCCAAAAGCAGAATCCTCGGAAGCAGTTGGGGCCATGAGTGGATTTTCCCTAGCAGATGTTGAACAGCTGATGCTGTATCTCCCAGAGTCGTATTCCCTTTGGCGAAGCAGAATGACTGCTCCTTCCTCAGCCGAGTTTGCCGATGTCCAGGAGGGCCGAGTCCTTGAAAGTTGATCAGATCATGATTGGTCTTTCCCCAGCGGAGTGTGGAGCAGCTGAAGTTGTTTCCCCACAGAGTGATCATCCCCAGAAGAGTTAGCCGAGACGGCCACGCAGTTCACCCCCGTGATTGACATCACCTTCCTTCAGTAGGTTCGGGTTCTCGTAGAGCTTCGTCCCCTGCAGCAGTCAGCTGAAGTTGTTTGCCCTGCAGCAGTCAACCGGGAGATCATTTCCCCAGGCGGAGTCCAATTGATATCGGCGTGCCCACGTTCTCCTCAGCAGGATGACTCCTCTATCTGAGCAGTTCTTTCTCCTTGACGGGAGGATCTCCCCTTCGGCATTTATTTTGCTGACGGGATCGCATCATTGTGCATGACTGCATGGCATTCAACGCTGCATAGCATTGTGCATGATTGCACAGCATTTAGCATAAACGCATATCATTCCCACCGTGTGGGGCATAGCGCAGAAGCATACGCATCATAAACATGAACTAGGTCGTTGTCATTCTTGTTTTACAGGTGTTCAGCCGAGAGACCAGTTGCTCAAGACGATCCCTGATATTCTCCCCCACGAGGTCGCTTTCTTGAGATGATTCCCAAGACCCCGGTGTAATCCCCACGGACGCTCGCTCAAGATGATTTTTGAGATCCCCAGTGAAGTCTTCAGTCCGAGACGATTCTTGAATTCCTCAGCAGGGCCGTTTGCTTAAGATGATTCTTAAGACCTCAGTACAGCTTCCCGAGTTGTTCGCCTAGTATGATGCTTGAGCTCCCCAGTAGCGTCCCCAACAAGAGTTGCCCAGGAAGATTCCAGGGGTCCCCAGCAGAGTGAAGTCACCAGAAAGGTTATCGGTTCAGGATGATTCTTGAAGATGCCCGACGGAGTTTGTTTGTTCAAGATGATTCTTTAAGTCCTTAGCAGCGTGATATGTCTGTTCCAACAATGATGTCTAATCTGAAGATTGACTTCGTAAACGCCTGAAGGCGATATCAGAAGGTTCCTGTGAGTTCAGATTTCCGTGTTGATGAATCAACGTGTGGCTGAAGACAAGGTTCCAAAGTGTGTATATATAACAAGGTGATCCGTGTTGGCCTGAAGACCAAGTCAGTTGTCCTGAGGTGATGATTGATCGCGATCAAGTGAATAGTTTTTCTTCTGACTGAAGTCGAAGATGTTTCTCCAGCTGAAGCGGAGTTTTGCCTGAAGGCAAAGTGTTTGAATCCCCGTAGAGTCATGAATGGCTCAGGATACCATTTCTCTGACTGAAGTCATAGATTTCCCAAGCTGAAGCGAAGGTGCCTGAGGGCAAGGTTATCCCCCAAGGTCATGAATGACCTAGGATTCATTTTTCGGACTGAAGGCCGAAGTATACCCCTGACTGAAGTCTCGGATGCTCTATAGCAGAGGCGGAGTTGCCTGAAGGCATATCCATGTATCCTTGAAGGCCAAGGACCATTTCTTCAGACTGAAGTCGAAGATACCTCCTGCAGAGTTGCCGACAGGCAAAGTTTACATCCTTGAAGGCCAAGGATGCTCTTTCTAGCTGAAGCTGGAATCGCCGACGGGCAAGGTTTATATCCTTGAAGGCCAAGGATGTCTATCTTCAAAAGAGCTTGAAGATTCTCCAGCGGATCTGGAGTGGCCAGGGGCCAGGGTTTCATCTATCTTTAGAAGAACTTGAAGAGTCTCCAGCGGATCTGGAGTGGCCAGGGGCCAGGGTTCCATTCATATTCAGAAGTACTTAAAGATCTTTTCTGGCTGAAGTTGGAAGTGGCCAGGGGCCAGGGTTTCATATATCTTTGATGTTGAAGTTCTACGGTGGGCTCAGTATGCAGTAGTATTTGGATGTTCGTTATGGTTCTGAGGGTGAACCCCAGATCAGAGTGTGCTTGGTTGAGTCTCTCATCCCCAGCAGAGTAGCTCCAAATACGCAAGTGTACCTTTTGTTCCATTTACCAGGGGTGAACCCCAGGTCAGAGTTGTTCAGTGTTGTAGTTCTCCAGCGGCGATGCGGGGTATTTTGATTGTTCGACGGCGATATCAGGTTTAGTCTTCCAGCGGCGATGTTGGGTGTTGTGGTTGTCTGAATGCAATATCATAAGAAGGTAATGTGGATAACTGACGGCGATGTCAGATCAGTATTTCTCCAGCTAGTTGTCGTGCAGCTAGTATTGTAGTATTCAAAGATTTGTTCCCCACAGAGTATCGTGTGCTCGTGCAGTTGGCAAATTTTCGGGTTTACCGGTATTCAACCGTCTCGCACCTTGATTGGCTGAGAGTCGTTCGCTTCTCACCCAGTCAGGTTCAAGCCGTTTGAATAGGGGCAGTGTTGCACCCCAAAATTTGACCAACAATTATTTATTCATTGAGTGTTTGAAAATGGATACATTCATCAGAAAGTTCAAGAGATCCTCAGAGGAATTGGTTGAAACCAGGGTTGTGTGCTTCATAGCTTGAGAGTTGTGGGTGCTCCTCAGATGATTCAGAGACTTTGAGAAAGAACTTGATGCTTTTAGAAAGCCTATGAGATGTCTTGATAGCCATCATGAAGCCCAGAGAAGTCATTATGCAAGAGTTCAGAGGATTCAACCATGAATGGTAGAATTAGGGTTTTGACTGAGTCAACCCTAGATTAACTGAAAATTTGGAGAAGGTTGAGACCTAATCCAGGGGCCATGAGATCATGGAATGATGTATGGATATGTTATAAAGATGATTCCTAGGCCAACTCATCATGATTGAGGAGTTGGAGAAGTTTTGAGTTAGGGTTTCCAAGGATTGTCAGTGAAAAAACCCTAGTTTGATCCCTATCTTCCAGGCAGTTTTAGCTCTAGATGTGATTGATATCTCACCTTCCCCACAACATGAATGTTGTAGAGTTTGTTCTTAGATTTAATTTGAGTGGTGGAAGTCCTTGATAGGAGTTACAGAGCTCAAGTTATGGTTTGGACAAATTACAGGTCAGCTGAGGTGTGTGAATCTGGGTCCTTGAAAGTCACCCAACTTGCAGACAACTTTTGCCCTAGTATGATGATTCCTATGGTCTCTTGGTAAACATGAATGTTGGAGGGAATCTTCTTAGCTTTAATTTGAGTGGTAGAAGTCCTTGATAGGATTTTTGGAACTCAACTTATGGTTTGAACAAGACAGGGGTATTTTGGTCATTTGTTAGTTATAGGTCATTTTAACCAATGCCTAAAACTCCTATTTCCAAGCCTCAAATGGAAAAACTCAAAACATGAAATTTGTTCAAAATTTGATTTTAAGTCTAGAAAGAAGGTCATGAATTGTTGGAAAAGCTCATAGCATGAAGTTGCATGATTGGTCAAAAAATGAACTAAAAATGGCATATAAGTTTAAAAAGTTGGAATTGGAAATTGGTTTTGAAGATCTAGGAATCCAAATGGGGTCATCCAATATATCATTTTGATTGGAAAAACCATTTTAAAGACAATGGTTCAAGCACATTTTTGGGTTTAGTGAAAAAAATAAAAGTTATTTAAGGTTACTTATGATTAAAGAAACATAACCAAGTTGGATCAAGCTTGGAATGCAAGGGAAAGTGTAAGATGGTGCTGGAAACTTCCATTGAGTGCTATATAATCATGAAATGAACATTGAGCAAGGGTTAGATTCTCATCTTTTGGCAAAATACTTCACAAATTCTCTCATTCCCTCTCATTGCATTTTGATCCCCATTCCACAAAACCTTCATCAAATCATCACCAATACTGATTTCATCATATTCAACCATCATCATGGATTAGAATTCAGCCAAGTTTGGATTGCAATTGGTTCAGTTTAGTGCACTTTCTTCATCAAGACACAAATTGCAATTTCAAGTGGATCTCAAGATTCAAGCGTGCTACACAAAATCTTTTGCATACAGAAAGATCATCACCAAGAAAAGAGTGATTTTGGACAGTTTCAGGCATTGAAGAGGAGTATAACCATTGTTGCCATCACCAAGTTGCAGGTTTGTAAGTTCATTCGATTCTCTCTGTTTGCATAGTTTTATATCATGTGGTTAGGGTAATTATGACTAGCAACCATTAGGGATGGATCCTGAGAAGTTAGAGCTCATTCTGTGGAGTTTAAGAATTGGACATCATACTTTGAAGATCAAGAACTGGCTGGTTATTGAGTCTTAATATTAATGCTTTAGTTTAGGTTGATCAGTGATGCATGAAGATTAGTTTAGTACCAAGTATTTGAGGTTTCGTGAGGGTGAAAACCTTGAGCATTAATGGAGGATGAGCTTCGGGTTTACAGTTTGAGGTTGTTTTAATGCAAACTGAGGGCATGGTTGTGTTTGGGGAGGAAAACTGAGCAAGTTTGCTCTTTACATGAGTGAGTTTGGCTGAGAGACGAGAGAGAACAAGCTGGTAGAAGGTGGCTGCATGAGAGAGTCGTGCATGGTTGCATCAAACCCTAACCAGGCGTGAGGAAGAAGATAGTTGTCCGTCGTTGGATTGGGTCAAGGAAATTGACTGGGATGTTAATCGCACGGTTGTGGTTTAAACTCAGAAATGGAGGGAAGCAGGAACCAGCCAAACGACGTCGTTTGGTTTAGTGGAAAATTCTGGGCTTATCCGTTTCATATCTGCACCCCCCTTTCGTATGGCCCAAATGAAATGAACTAATCTGAATAGCTATTTCCACCCCCTTTCCTTTTATATTATTTTGATTTCTTTTTAAATCTTTTAATATTTTTGCAATCTTTAAAAATTCATAAGTAATTGATAAATAATGATTTTTTACTCCTTCTTTTTTCTATGTTTAGATAATTTTGTGTAGAAAAATATAAAAATAAAAATGAAATTTTATTTTTAATGTAGAATTTTTAGTGATATTTTCTTTTAAATAGTGTATTTTCTTTCTTTTAGTTGATACCTTATCTTGCAAGAATTGTTTTAGGACCTTCCCTTTGGTTTTTTAATTCATTCTTTTTTGTGTAATTAGATATTGAACCCTAGTTTCATGTAGGATTTATCCCTTGATTTTAGAAATTAGGTTTGGTGTAGTTTGATTGTTAGACATTTAGGTGCTCTAATTAGGGTTTTAGGTTGTATAGGTAGACTTGAACAAAATTGTTTTGGGGTTTTTAGGACAAGTTAGCCTATGGGGAATATGTGGGACTTAAGGGTAGTTAAATGGGATCCCCTAGAATTTATATTAGAATATTTTATGGTGTTTTAGTATTTTTCATAGATTTTTGAATGCATGGATAGTATGTGTGTTGCTTAAAGGCATAAGTTGTATTGTTGGGTTTTCTTTCCTTCTCTGTTGAGTGTGTGAGCTTTGAAGATTGAGTTGAAGACCTTGTGGATCATCATGGAAGCTTTGAAGACCTTGCAGAGGAGTTTGGCATAGCTTTTGTTGTTTTGTTTATAGGTTTATAGGTGCATAGGCAGAGCCCTAGATAGAATATTTTGTTCAATAAACAAGGAGTGTCTTGTTCACCTCCTTTCTTCTCTGTGACATAGAGTCCCTTAAGGGTATCCACCTCTCTCCTTTGGAGGGATTAGTGACCTTGCCCTATAAGGTAGAACTTTGAGAGAGCCTTTCCTTTGATGTTAAGTCCTCAATGGCATCCTTTGGAAGTCAGTGAGTACTGTAACATCCCCCACTCATCCTGTTGACTGAATCTTGTTTGCTGGAGCATTTGAGCCATTGAAGATAGAAGCTGAAACTTTGGGGAGGATGATTCCTTGAAGATTATTGAAGTCTGAAGACTCTGTGAAGATCAAATTGATGCCTGAAGATCCCTGAAGATAGTGAAGCCTGAAGGTAGAGCTGATCAAAGGAGCTGAAGCTCAAAGGGAGAAGATGAGTTGATACTCATGTTGTAGGGTTGATACCTGGAAAGCAAGTGATCTCGGAAGTATGAAGGCTGGGTTGCTGCTGGAGGAGCTGAGGCTTTCTTCTGTTTTCTTTGATGTATTGTGTGTTTTGTCTGATTTGTCTGCTGCATTAGATTAAGCACATTTAGAATAAGTTCAGTCTAAGAGCATGAGTGCATCTGATTGTATTGTTATTGCTTGGCTTTGCTTGCGGGTATTTGGTAGAGCCCAGCTCCCTTGCCCATGTGTTTATTTTGCTTGATAGCATGATGTCATTTTCTGTCTGTATGATTACAGTTTGCTGTTTCTTGCTTGATAGCATGTTGTTTATTTCAGTATGATTACTGTTATTTCATGACTGGCTTGAGGTCGAGACGAGCTTGTGGAGGCTGAAGCCCCACACACATTTCCTCCCTCACTTGCATTGCATGCATTTTACTGTTAAAGCTGATGCTTTCGTCTGTTTTGGTGTATCATTGACATGATCCCTTAGGACTCTCATTTCCTCTGATGAGGATTGGATGATAGACTTTTAGGTTGAAACCTATGCATGACAACATCTAGGAGTTCCCTGTTCAAACCTCAACCATAGGATGAATCCATGGCATGATAACAGTAGGACTTGATAGTCTCCCTCCTAGTTGGGCCTGTTCTCTTCTCATCTCGAAGCAGTTTAAGATACAGTAATCATGAATGATTTCTTTCGTACGTTACGAGCCTTAAGCTATCTAAGAAAGGATTGTGGGAGAGCTTCTTTTCCATAGTCTGGATGTGTAGTATGGTACCCTTTGGGTGACATGCGACGCATTCACTCTCAGGTCATAGTCTCTAGTGCGGTTGAAATCACAAACATAATAAAAAACACTTCTTTTAGGAGATAATCCGTAGTTTCCCGAACTACGTTTGCTCTGATCTTTCATACCAGATGAAAGTACGTAGGCATAGGATGCGACGTCCTAGCGAGCAACCTTCCCCACCTTAACCCTTCGTAGGCCGAACTACGTTGACTCTGATTTCTCGTTCCAGACGGGAATACGTAGGCATAAAGCGCGACGCTTTGCCGAGTCATTTTTCTTTTCTTTTTCAGCCAGCCTTGATAGGTAGATAGATTATAACCAACCCGTCCAAGTAAACAAACAAGCGAGGATCCCGTCGAGTACGACGGACGTGAGGGGTGCTAATACCTTCCCCTTGCGTAACCGACTCCCGAACCCAGACAATGGTTGCGACGACCTTGTCTTACCCTTATTCGTCAGGTTTTTCCGATCGTTTCCTTTCCCGCTCTGAGGGATAAATAACGAAAGGTGGCGACTCTTCTGTCATGCCGGCACCTTATTTTCGCGCAAGCGACACCATAATACAATGTGATTAGAGTGAATACAAATAACATTGAGCTTAAATATTTAAGTTTATTGATTACCCATGTAGATGTAATTTATTTGACATTCATTTACTGTCTTTTGAGTCTGTGGCTTAGTGACGAAGAAACATAAAATTTGGTGATGGAGAAGAAACATATTCACTATATTTACATCTAGCTTACCATAATTCAATGTGAAAATGGTAAATATCAATAAATTCCAGCTTGATTATTTATTTTAATTATTACCTATTTTATGTAAAAAATATGTCATGGATTATAGTCTTTTAACTTTGTTTTTTAGTGGGGAAAAACCAAAAATTTTGTGATGTAGTAGAAAAAGAAAATATTATTAATTTTTCACATCTACTATAGTCTATAATGTTTTTAGCTTACTGATAAAAAAATTTAAAACTTTGGGATGGTGAAGAAAAATATTGAATATTTTTAGATGTAATATACCATAAGTCGATGTGAGTATGACGAATATAAACAATACTGAGCTTGATTATTTAATTTTAATTGTTATGCGTATGTATAAATTATGGGGCATTCATTTTTTTATCTCTTAACATAGTTTGTTAGAGGTGATGAAACCAAATTTTGGTGATTGGGAAGAAGAAAAATATAGAAATTGTTTACATCTATTATACCATAATACAATGTGATTATAGTGAATACAAATAACATTGAGCCCAAATATTTAATTTTATTGATTACCCATGTAGATGTAATTTATTTGTCATTCATTTACTGTCTTTTAACTCTTTGGCATGGTGACGAAGGAACATGAAATTTGGTGATGGAGAAGAAACATATTGACTATATTTACATCTATCTTACCATAATTCAATGTGAAAATGGTAAATATCGATAAATTCCTTCTTGATTATTTATTTTAATTATTACCTATTTTATGTAAAAAATAAGTCATGGATTATAATCTTTTAACTTTGTTTTTTAGTGGGGAAAAACCAAAAATTTTGTGATGTAGTAGAAAAATAAAATATTATTAATTTTTCACATCTATTATAGTCTATTATGTTTTTAGCTTAGTTATAAAAAAATTTAAAACTTTGGGATGGTGAAGAAAAATATTGAATATTTTTAGATGTAATATACCATAAGTCGATGTAAATATGACGAATATAAACAATACTGAGCTTGATTATTTAAATTTAATTGTTATGCGTATGTATAAATTATGGGGCATTCATTTTTTGTCTCTTAACTTAGTCTGTTAGAGGTGAAGAAACCAAAGTTTTGGTGATGGAGAAGAAGAAAAATATAGAAATTGTTTACATCTATTATACCATAATACAATGTGATTAGAGTGAATACAAATAACATTGAGCTTAAATATTTAAGTTTATTGATTACCCATGTAGATCTAATATATTTGACATTCATTTACTGTCTTTTAAGTCTGTGGCTTAGTGACGAAGAAACATAAAAGTTGGTGATGGAGAAGAAACATATTGACTATATTTACATCTAGCTTACCATAATTCAATGTGAAAATGGTAAATATCAATAAATTCCAGCTTGATTATTTATTTTAATTATTACCTATTTTATGTAAAAAATATGTCATGGATTATAGTCTTTTAACTTTATTTTTTAGTGGGGAAAAACCAAAAATTTTGTGATGTAGTAGAAAAAGAAAATTTTATTAATTTTTCACATCTTCTATAGTCTATAATGTTTTTAGCTTACTGATAAAAAAATTTAAAACTTTGGGATGGTGAAGAAAAATATTGAATATTTTTAGATGTAATATACCATAAGTCGATGTGAATATGACGAATATAAACAATACTGAGCTTGATTATTTAATTTTAATTGTTATGCGTATGTATAAATTATGGGGCATTCATTTTTTGTCTCTTAACTTAGTCTGTTAGAGGTGAAGAAACCAAAGTTTTGGTGATGGAGAAGAAGAAAAATATAGAAATTGTTTACATCTATTATACCATAATACAATGTGATTAGAGTGAATACAAATAACATTGAGCTTAAATATTTAAGTTTATTGATTACCCATGTAGATCTAATATATTTGACATTCATTTACTGTCTTTTAAGTCTGTGGCTTAGTGACGAAGAAACATAAAAGTTGGTGATGGAGAAGAAACATATTGACTATATTTACATCTAGCTTACCATAATTCAATGTGAAAATGGTAAATATCAATAAATTCCAGCTTGATTATTTATTTTAATTATTACCTATTTTATGTAAAAAATATGTCATGGATTATAGTCTTTTAACTTTATTTTTTAGTGGGGAAAAACCAAAAATTTTGTGATGTAGTAGAAAAAGAAAATTTTATTAATTTTTCACATCTTCTATAGTCTATAATGTTTTTAGCTTACTGATAAAAAAATTTAAAACTTTGGGATGGTGAAGAAAAATATTGAATATTTTTAGATGTAATATACCATAAGTCGATGTGAATATGACGAATATAAACAATACTGAGCTTGATTATTTAATTTTAATTGTTATGCGTATGTATAAATTATGGGGCATTCATTTTTTGTCTCTTAACATAGTTTGTTAGAGGTGAAGAAACCAAAGTTTTGGTGATGGAGAAGAAGAAAAATATAGAAATTGTTTACATCTATTATACCATAATACAATGTGATTAGAGTGAATACAAATAACATTGAGCTTAAATATTTAAGTTTATTGATTACCCATGTAGATGTAATTTATTTGACATTCATTTACTGTCTTTTGAGTCTGTGCCTTAGTGACGAGGAAACATAAAATTTGGTGATGGAGAAGAAACATATTCACTATATTTACATCTAGCTTACCATAATTCAATGTGAAAATGGTAAATATCAATAAATTCCAGCTTGATTATTTATTTTAATTATTACCTATTTTATGTAAAAAATATGTCATGGATTATAGTCTTTTAACTTTGTTTTTTAGTGGGGAAAAACCAAAAATTTTGTGATGTAGTAGAAAAAGAAAATATTATTAATTTTTCACATCTACTATAGTCTATAATGTTTTTAGCTTACTGATAAAAAAATTTAAAACTTTGGGATGGTGAAGAAAAATATTGAATATTTTTAGATGTAATATACCATAAGTCGATGTGAGTATGACGAATATAAACAATACTGAGCTTGATTATTTAATTTTAATTGTTATGCGTATGTATAAATTATGGGGCATTCATTTTTTATCTCTTAACATAGTTTGTTAGAGGTGATGAAACCAAATTTTGGTGATTGGGAAGAAGAAAAATATAGAAATTGTTTACATCTATTATACCATAATACAATGTGATTATAGTGAATACAAATAACATTGAGCCCAAATATTTAATTTTATTGATTACCCATGTAGATGTAATTTATTTGTCATTCATTTACTGTCTTTTAACTCTTTGGCATGGTGACGAAGGCACATGAAATTTGGTGATGGAGAAGAAACATATTGACTATATTTACATCTAGCTTACCATAATTCAATGTGAAAATGGTAAATATCGATAAATTCCTTCTTGATTATTTATTTTAATTATTACCTATTTTATGTAAAAAAATAAGTCATGGATTATAATCTTTTAACTTTGTTTTTTAGTGGGGAAAACCCAAAAATTTTGTGATGTAGTAGAAAAATAAAATATTATTAATTTTTCACATCTACTATAGTCTATTATGTTTTTAGCTTAGTGATAAAAAAATTTAAAACTTTGGGATGGTGAAGAAAAATATTGAATATTTTTATATTTAATATACCATAAGTCGATGTGAATATGACGAATATAAACAATACTGAGCTTCATTATTTAATTTTAATTGTTATGCGTATGTATAAATTATGGGGCATTCATTTTTTGTCTCTTAACTTAGTTTGTTAGAGGTGAAGAAACCAAATTTTTGGTGATAGAGAAGAAGAAAAATATAGAAATTGTTTACATCTGTTATACCATAATACATTGTGATTAGAGTGAATACAAATAACATTGAGCTTAAATATTTAAGCATATTGATTACCCACGTAGATGTAATTTATTTGTCATTCATTTGCTGTCTTTTGAGTCTGTGGCTTAGTGACGAAGAAACATAAAATTTGGTGATGGAGAAGAAACATATTGACTATATTTACATCTAGATTACCATAATTCAATGTGAAAATGGTAAATATCAATAAATTCCAGCTTGATTATTTATTTTAATTATTACCTATTTTATGTAAAAAATATGTCATGGATTATAGTCTTTTAACTTTGTTTTTTAGTGGGGAAAAACCAAAAATTTTGTGATGTAGTAGAAAAAGAAAATATTATTAATGTTTCACATCTACTATAGTCTATAATGTTTTTAGCTTACTGATAAAAAAATTTCAAACTTTGGGATGGTGAAGAAAAATATTGAATATTTTTAGATGTAATATACCATAAGTCGATGTGAATATGACGAATATAAACAATACTGAGCTTGCTTATTTAATTTTAATTGTTATGCGTATGTATAAATTACGGGGCATTCATTTTTTGTCTCTTAACATAGTCTGTTAGAGGTGAAGAAACCAAATTTTGGTGATTGGGAAGAAGAAAAATATAGAAATTGTTTACATCTATTATACCATAATACAATGTGATTATAGTGAATACAAATAACATTGAGCCCAAATATTTAATTTTATTGTTTACCCATGTAGATGTAATTTATTTGTCATTCATTTACTGTCTTTTAACTCTTTGGCTTGGTGACGAAGGAACATGAAATTTGGTGATGGAGAAGAAACATATTGACTATATTTACATCTAGCTTACCATAATTCAATGTGAAAATGGTAAATATCGATAAATTCCAGCTTGATTACTTATTTTAATTATTACCTATTTTATGTAAAAAATAAGTCATGGATTATAATCTTTTAACTTTGTTTATTAGTGGGGAAAAACCAAAAATTTTGTGATGTAGTAGAAAAATAAAATATTATTAATTTTTCATATCTACTATAGTCTATTATGTTTTTAGCTTAGTGATAAAAAAATTTAAAACTTTGGGATGGTGAAGAAAAATATTGAATATTTTTAGATGTAATATACCATAAGTCGATGTGAATATGACGAATATAAACAATACTGAGCTTGATTATTTAATTTTAATTGTTATGCGTATGTATAAATTATGGGGCATTCATTTTTTGTCTCTTAACATAGTTTGTTAGAGGTGAAGAAACCAAATTTTGGTGATTGGGAAGAAGAAAAATATAGAAATTGTTTACATCTATTATACCATAATACAATGTGATTATAGTGAATACAAATAACATTGAGACCATATATTTAATTTTATTGATTACCCATGTAGATGTAATTTATTTGTCATTCATTTACTGTCTTTTAACTCTTTGGCATGGTGACGAAGGAACATGAAATTTAGTGATGGAGAAGAAACATATTGACTATATTTACATCTAGCTTACCATAATTCAATGTGAAAATGGTAAATATCGATAAATTCCGTCTTGATTATTTATTTTAATTATTACCTATTTTATGTAAAAAATAAGTCATGGATTATAATCTTTTAACTTTGTTTTTTAGTGGGGAAAACCCAAAAATTTTGTGATGTAGTAGAAAAATAAAATATTATTAATTTTTCACATCTACTATAGTCTATTATGTTATTAGCTTAGTGATAAAAAAATTTAAAACTTTGGGATGGTGAAGAAAAATATTGAATATTTTTAGATTTAATATACCATAAGGCGATGTGAATATGACGAATATAAACAATACTGAGCTTCATTATTTAATTTTAATTGTTATGCGTATGTATAAATTATGGGGCATTCATTTTTTGTCTCTTAACTTAGTTTGTTAGAGGTGAAGAAACCAAATTTTTGGTGATAGAGAAGAAGAAAAATATAGAAATTGTTTACATCTGTTTTACCATAAAACATTGTGATTAGAGTGAATACAAATAACATTGAGCTTAAATATTTAAGCATATTGATTACCCACGTAGATGCAATTTATTTGTCATTCATTTGCTGTCTTTTAACTCTGTGGCTTAGTGACGTAGAAACATGAAATTTGGTGATGGAGAAGAAACATATTTACTATATTTACATCTAGCTTACCATAATTCAATGTGAAAATGGTAAATATCAATAAATTCCAGCTTGATTATTTATTTTAATTATTACCTATTTTATGTAAAAAATATGTCATGGATTTTAGTCTTTTAACTTTGTTTTTTAGTGGGGAAAAACCAAAACTTTTGTGATGTAGTAGAAAAAGAAAATATTATTAATTTTTCACATCTACTATAATCTATTATGTTTTTAGCTTACTGATAAAAAAATTTAAAACTTTGGGATGGTGAAGAAAAATATTGAATATTTTCAGATGTAATATACCATAATTCGATGTGAATATGACGAATATAAACAATACTGAGCTTGATTGTTTAATTTTAATTGTTATGCGTATGTATAAATTACGGGGCATTCATTTTTTGTCTCTTAACATAGTTTGTTAGAGGTGATGAAACCAAATTTTGGTGATTGGGAAGAAGAAAAATATAGAAATTGTTTACTTCTATTATACCATAATACAATGTGATTATAGTGAATACAAATAACATTGAGCCCAAATATTTAATTTTATTGTTTACCCATGTAGATGTAATTTATTTGTCATTCATTTACTGTCTTTTAACTCTTTGGCTTGGTGACGAAGGAACATGAAATTTGGTGATGGAGAAGAAACATATTGACTATATTTACATCTAGCTTACCATAATTCAATGTGAAAATGGTAAATATCGATAAATTCCAGCTTGATTATTTATTTTAATTATTACCTATTTTATGTAAAAAATATGTCATGGATTATAGTCTTTTAACTTTGTTTTTTAGTGGGGAAAAACCAAAAATTTTGTGATGTAGTAGAAAAAGAAAATATTATTAATTTTTCACATCTACTATAGTCTATAATGTTTTTAGCTTACTGATAAAAAAATTTAAAACTTTGGGATGGTGAAGAAAAATATTGAATATTTTTAGATGTAATATACCATAAGTCGATGTGAATATGACGAATATAAACAATACTGAGCTTGCTTATTTAATTTTAATTGTTATGCGTATGTATAAATTATGGGGCATTCATTTTTTGTCTCTTAACATAGTTTGTTAGAGGTGATGAAACCAAATTTTGGTGATTGGGAAGAAGAAAAATATAGAAATTGTTTACATCTATTATACCATAATACAATGTGATTATAGTGAATACAAATAACATTGAGCCCAAATATTTAATTTTATTGATTACCCATGTAGATGTAATTTATTTGTCATTCATTTACTGTCTTTTAACTCTTTGGCTTCGTGACGAAGGAACATGAAATTTGGTGATGGAGAAGAAACATATTGACTATATTTACATCTAGCTTACCATAATTCAATGTGAAAATGGTAAATATCGATAAATTCCAGCTTGATTACTTATTTTAATTATTACCTATTTTATATAAAAAATAAGTCATGGATTATAATCTTTTAACTTTGTTTTTTAGTGGGGAAAAACCAAAAATTTTGTGATGTAGTAGAAAAAGAAAATATTATTAATTTTTCACATCTACTATAATCTATTATGTTTTTAGCTTACTCATAAAAAAATTTAAAACTTTGGGATGGTGAAGAAAAATATTGAATATTTTCAGATGTAATATACCATAAGTCGATGTGAATATGACGAATATAAACAATACTGAGCTTGATTATTTAATTTTAATTGTTATGCGTATGTATAAATTATGGGGCATTCAGTTTTTTGTCTCTTAACTTAGTTTGTTAGAGGTGAAGAAACCAAATTTTTGGTGATGGAGAAGAAGAAAAATATAGAAATTATTTACATCTGTTATACCATAATACAATTTGATTAGAGTGAATACAAATAACTTTGAGCTTAAATATTTAAGCATATTGATTACCCACGTAGATGCAATTTATTTGTCATTCATTTGCTGTCTTTTAACTCTGTGGCTTAGTGACGTAGAAACATGAAATTTGTTGATGGAGAAGAAACATATTTACTATATTTACATCTAGCTTACCATAATTCAATGTGAAAATGGTAAATATCAATAAATTCCAGCTTGATTATTTATTTTAATTATTACCTATTTTATGTAAAAAATATGTCATGGATTATACTCTTTTAACTTTGTTTTTTAGTGGGGAAAAACCAAAAATTTTGTGATGTAGTAGAAAAAGAAAATATTATTAATTTTTCACATCTACTATAATCTATTATGTTTTTAGCTTACTGATAAAAAAATTTAAAACTTTGGGATGGTGAAGAAAAATATTGAATATTTTCAGATGTAATATACCATAATTCGATGTGAATATGACGAATATAAACAATACTGAGCTTGATTGTTTAATTTTAATTGTTATGCGTATGTATAAATTACGGGGCATTCATTTTTTGTCTCTTAACATAGTTTGTTAGAGGTGATGAAACCAAATTTTGGTGATTGGGAAGAAGAAAAATATAGAAATTGTTTACATCTATTATACCATAATACAATGTGATTATAGTGAATACAAATAACATTGAGCCCAAATATTTAATTTTATTGTTTACCCATGTAGATGTAATTTATTTGTCATTCATTTACTGTCTTTTAACTCTTTGGCTTGGTGACGAAGGAACATGAAATTTGGTGATGGAGAAGAAACATATTGACTATATTTACATCTAGCTTACCATAATTCAATGTGAAAATGGTAAATATCGATAAATTCCAGCTTGATTATTTATTTTAATTATTACCTATTTTATGTAAAAAATATGTCATGGATTATAGTCTTTTAACTTTGTTTTTTAGTGGGGAAAAACCAAAAATTTTGTGATGTAGTAGAAAAAGAAAATATTATTAATTTTTCACATCTACTATAGTCTATAATGTTTTTAGCTTACTGATAAAAAAATTTAAAACTTTGGGATGGTGAAGAAAAATATTGAATATTTTTAGATGTAATATACCATAAGTCGATGTGAATATGACGAATATAAACAATACTGAGCTTGCTTATTTAATTTTAATTGTTATGCGTATGTATAAATTATGGGGCATTCATTTTTTGTCTCTTAACATAGTTTGTTAGAGGTGATGAAACCAAATTTTGGTGATTGGGAAGAAGAAAAATATAGAAATTGTTTACATCTATTATACCATAATACAATGTGATTATAGTGAATACAAATAACATTGAGCCCAAATATTTAATTTTATTGATTACCCATGTAGATGTAATTTATTTGTCATTCATTTATTGTCTTTTAACTCTTTGGCTTCGTGACGAAGGAACATGAAATTTGGTGATGGAGAAGAAACATATTGACTATATTTACATCTAGCTTACCATAATTCAATGTGAAAATGGTAAATATCGATAAATTCCAGCTTGATTACTTATTTTAATTATTACCTATTTTATATAAAAAATAAGTCATGGATTATAATCTTTTAACTTTGTTTTTTAGTGGGGAAAAACCAAAAATTTTGTGATGTAGTAGAAAAAGAAAATATTATTAATTTTTCACATCTACTATAATCTATTATGTTTTTAGCTTACTCATAAAAAAATTTAAAACTTTGGGATGGTGAAGAAAAATATTGAATATTTTCAGATGTAATATACCATAAGTCGATGTGAATATGACGAATATAAACAATACTGAGCTTGATTATTTAATTTTAATTGTTATGCGTATGTATAAATTATGGGGCATTCAGTTTTTTGTCTCTTAACTTAGTTTGTTAGAGGTGAAGAAACCAAATTTTTGGTGATGGAGAAGAAGAAAAATATAGAAATTATTTACATCTGTTATACCATAATACAATTTGATTAGAGTGAATACAAATAACTTTGAGCTTAAATATTTAAGCATATTGATTACCCACGTAGATGCAATTTATTTGTCATTCATTTGCTGTCTTTTAACTCTGTGGCTTAGTGACGTAGAAACATGAAATTTGTTGATGGAGAAGAAACATATTTACTATATTTACATCTAGCTTACCATAATTCAATGTGAAAATGGTAAATATCAATAAATTCCAGCTTGATTATTTTTTTTAATTATTACCTATTTTATGTAAAAAATATGTCATGGATTATACTTTTTTAACTTTGTTTTTTAGTGGGGAAAAACCAAAAATTTTGTGATGTAGTAGAAAAAGAAAATATTATTAATTTTTCACATCTACTATAATCTATTATGTTTTTAGCTTACTCATAAAAAAATTTAAAACTTTGGGATGGTGAAGAAAAATATTGAATATTTTCAGATGTAATATACCATAAGTCGATGTGAATATGACGAATATAATCAATACTGAGCTTGATTATTTAATTTTAATTGTTATGCGTATGTATAAATTATGGGGCATTCAGTTTTTTGTCTCTTAACTTAGTTTGTTAGAGGTGAAGAAACCAAATTTTTGGTGATGGAGAAGAAGAAAAATATAGAAATTATTTACATCTATTATACCATAATACAATTTGATTAGAGTGAATACAAATAACATTGAGCTTAAATATTTAAGCATATTGATTACCCACGTAGATGTAATTTGTTTGTCATTCATTTGTTGTCTTTTAACTGTGTGGCTTAGTGACGTAGAAACATGAAATTTGGTGATGGAGATGAAACATATTTACTATATTTACATCTAGCTTACCATAATTCAATGTGAAAATGGTAAATATCAATAAATTCCAGCTTGATTATTTATTTTAATTATTACCTATTTTATGTAAAAAAATATGTCATGGATTATAGTCTTTTAACTTTGTTTTTTAGTGGGGAAAAACCAAAACTTTTGTGATGTAGTAGAAAAAGAAAATATTATTAATTTTTCACATCTACTATAATCTATTATGTTTTTAGCTTACTGATAAAAAAATTTAAAACTTTGGGATGGTGAAGAAAAATATTGAATATTTTTAGATGTAATATACCATAAGTCGATGTGAATATGACGAATATAAACAATACTGAGCTTGATTATTTAATTTTAATTGTTATGCGTATGTATAAATTATGGGGCATTCATTTTTTGTCTCTTAACTTAGTCTGTTAGAGGTGAAGAAACCAAATTTTTGGTGATGGAGAAGAAGAAAAATATAGAAATTGTTTACATCTATTATACCATAATACATTGTGATTAGAGTGAATACAAATAACATTGAGCTTAAATATTTAAGTTTATTGATTACCCACGTAGATGCAATTTATTTGTCATTCATTTGTTGTCTTTTGAGTCTGTGGCTTAGTGACGAAGAAACATAAAATTTGGTGATGGAGAAGAAACATATTGACTATATTTACATCTAGCTTACCATAATTCAATGTGAAAATGGTAAATATCAATAAATTCCAGCTTGATTATTTATTTTAATTATTACCTATTTTATGTAAAAAATATGTCATGGATTATAGTCTTTTAACTTTGTTTTTTAGTGGGGAAAAACCAAAAATTTTGTAATGTAGTAGAAAAAGAAAATATTATTAATTTTTCACATCTACTATAGTCTATAATGTTTTTAGCTTACTGATAAAAAAATTTAAAACTTTGGGATGGTGAAGAAAAATATTGAATATTTTTAGATGTAATATACCATAAGTCGATGTGAATATGACGAATATAAACAATACTGAGCTTGCTTATTTAATTTTAATTGTTATCCGTATGTATAAATTATGGGGCATTCATTTTTTGTCTCTTAACATAGTTTGTTAGAGGTGATGAAACCAAATTTTGGTGATTGGGAAGAAGAAAAATATAGAAATTGTTTACATCTATTATACCATAATACAATGTGATTATAGTGAATACAAATAACATTGAGCCCAAATATTTAATTTTATTGATTACCCATGTAGATGTAATTTATTTGTCATTCATTTACTGTCTTTTAACTCTTTGGCTTGGTGACGAAGGAACATGAAATTTGGTGATGGAGAAGAAACATATTTACTATATTTACATCTAGCTTACCATAATTCAATGTGAAAATGGTAAATATCAATAAATTCCAGCTTGATTATTTATTTTAATTATTACCTATTTTATGTAAAAAATATGTCATGGATTATACTCTTTTAACTTTGTTTTTTAGTGGGGAAAAACCAAAAATTTTGTGATGTAGTAGAAAAAGAAAATATTATTAATTTTTCACATCTACTATAATCTATTATGTTTTTAGCTTACTCATAAAAAAATTTAAAACTTTGGGATGGTGAAGAAAAATATTGAATATTTTCAGATGTAATATACCATAAGTCGATGTGAATATGACGAATATAAACAATACTGAGCTTGATTATTTAATTTTAATTGTTATGCGTATGTATAAATTATGGGGCATTCAGTTTTTTGTCTCTTAACTTAGTTTGTTAGAGGTGAAGAAACCAAATTTTTGGTGATGGAGAAGAAGAAAAATATAGAAATTATTTACATCTATTATACCATAATACAATTTGATTAGAGTGAATACAAATAACTTTGAGCTTAAATATTTAAGCATATTAATTACCCATGTACATGTAATTTATTTGTCATTCATTTACTGTCTTTTAACTCTGTGGCTTAGTGACGAAGAAACATGAAATTTGGTGATGGGGAAGAAACCTATTGATTATATTTACATCTAGCTTACCATAATTCAATGTGAAAATGGTAAATATCAATAAATTCCAGCTTGATTATTTATTTTAATTATTACCTATTTTATGTAAAAAAATATGTCATGGATTATAGTCTTTTAACTTTGTTTTTTAGTGGGGAAAAACCAAAAATTTTGTGATGTAGTAGAAAAAGAAAATATTATTAATTTTTCACATCTACTATAATCTATTATGTTTTTAGCTTACTGATAAAAAAATTTAAAACTTTGGGATGGTGAAGAAAAATATTGAATATTTTTAGATGTAATATACCATAAGTCGATGTGAATATGACGAATATAAACAATACTGAGCTTGATTATTTAATTTTAATTGTTATGCATATGTATAAATTATGGGGCATTCATTTTTTGTCTCTTAACTTAGTTTGTTAGAGGTGAAGAAATCAAAGTTTTGGGGATGGAGAAGAAGAAAAATATAGAAATTGTTTACATCTATTATACCATAATACAATGTGATTAGAGTGAATACAAATAACATTGAGCTTAAATATTTAAGCATATTGATTACCCACGTTGATGTAATTTGTTTGTCATTCATTTGTTGTCTTTTAACTGTGTGGCTTAGTGACGTAGAAACATGAAATTTGGTGATGGAGATGAAACATATTTACTATATTTACATCTAGCTTACCATAATTCAATGTGAAAATGGTAAATATCAATAAATTCCAGCTTGATTATTTATTTTAATAATTACCTATTTTATGTAAAAAAATATGTCATGGATTATAGTCTTTTAACTTTGTTTTTTAGTGGGGAAAAACCAAAACTTTTGTGATGTAGTAGAAAAAGAAAATATTATTAATTTTTCACATCTACTATAATCTATTATGTTTTTAGCTTACTGATAAAAAAATTTAAAACTTTGGGATGGTGAAGAAAAATATTGAATATTTTTAGATGTAATATACCATAAGTCGATGTGAATATGACGAATATAAACAATACTGAGCTTGATTATTTAATTTTAATTGTTATGCGTATGTATAAATTATGGGGCATTCATTTTTTGTCTCTTAACTTAGTCTGTTAGAGGTGAAGAAACCAAATTTTTGGTGATGGAGAAGAAGAAAAATATAGAAATTGTTTACATCTATTATACCATAATACATTGTGATTAGAGTGAATACAAATAACATTGAGCTTAAATATTTAAGTTTATTGATTACCCACGTAGATGCAATTTATTTGTCATTCATTTGCTGTCTTTTGAGTCTGTGGCTTAGTGACGAAGAAACATAAAATTTGGTGATGGAGAAGAAACATATTGACTATATTTACATCTAGCTTACCATAATTCAATGTGAAAATGGTAAATATCAATAAATTCCAGCTTGATTATTTATTTTAATTATTACCTATTTTATGTAAAAAATATGTCATGGATTATAGTCTTTTAACTTTGTTTTTTAGTGGGGAAAAACCAAAAATTTTGTAATGTAGTAGAAAAAGAAAATATTATTAATTTTTCACATCTACTATAGTCTATAATGTTTTTAGCTTACTGATAAAAAAATTTAAAACTTTGGGATGGTGAAGAAAAATATTGAATATTTTTAGATGTAATATACCATAAGTCGATGTGAATATGACGAATATAAACAATACTGAGCTTGCTTATTTAATTTTAATTGTTATCCGTATGTATAAATTATGGGGCATTCATTTTTTGTCTCTTAACATAGTTTGTTAGAGGTGATGAAACCAAATTTTGGTGATTGGGAAGAAGAAAAATATAGAAATTGTTTACATCTATTATACCATAATACAATGTGATTATAGTGAATACAAATAACATTGAGCCCAAATATTTAATTTTATTGATTACCCATGTAGATGTAATTTATTTGTCATTCATTTACTGTCTTTTAACTCTTTGGCTTGGTGACGAAGGAACATGAAATTTGGTGATGGAGAAGAAACATATTTACTATATTTACATCTAGCTTACCATAATTCAATGTGAAAATGGTAAATATCAATAAATTCCAGCTTGATTATTTATTTTAATTATTACCTATTTTATGTAAAAAATATGTCATGGATTATACTCTTTTAACTTTGTTTTTTAGTGGGGAAAAACCAAAAATTTTGTGATGTAGTAGAAAAAGAAAATATTATTAATTTTTCACATCTACTATAATCTATTATGTTTTTAGCTTACTCATAAAAAAATTTAAAACTTTGGGATGGTGAAGAAAAATATTGAATATTTTCAGATGTAATATACCATAAGTCGATGTGAATATGACGAATATAAACAATACTGAGCTTGATTATTTAATTTTAATTGTTATGCGTATGTATAAATTATGGGGCATTCAGTTTTTTGTCTCTTAACTTAGTTTGTTAGAGGTGAAGAAACCAAATTTTTGGTGATGGAGAAGAAGAAAAATATAGAAATTATTTACATCTATTATACCATAATACAATTTGATTAGAGTGAATACAAATAACTTTGAGCTTAAATATTTAAGCATATTAATTACCCATGTACATGTAATTTATTTGTCATTCATTTACTGTCTTTTAACTCTGTGGCTTAGTGACGAAGAAACATGAAATTTGGTGATGGGGAAGAAACCTATTGATTATATTTACATCTAGCTTACCATAATTCAATGTGAAAATGGTAAATATCACTAAATTCCAGCTTGATTATTTATTTTAATTATTACCTATTTTATGTAAAAAAATATGTCATGGATTATAGTCTTTTAACTTTGTTTTTTAGTGGGGAAAAACCAAAAATTTTGTGATGTAGTAGAAAAAGAAAATATTATTAATTTTTCACATCTACTATAATCTATTATGTTTTTAGCTTACTGATAAAAAAATTTAAAACTTTGGGATGGTGAAGAAAAATATTGAATATTTTTAGATGTAATATACCATAAGTCGATGTGAATATGACGAATATAAACAATACTGAGCTTGATTATTTAATTTTAATTGTTATGCATATGTATAAATTATGGAGCATTCATTTTTTGTCTCTTAACTTAGTTTGTTAGAGGTGAAGAAATCAAAGTTTTGGGGATGGAGAAGAAGAAAAATATAGAAATTGTTTACATCTATTATACCATAATACAATGTGATTAGAGTGAATACAAATAACATTGAGCTTAAATATTTAAGCATATTGATTACCCACGTTGATGTAATTTGTTTGTCATTCATTTGTTGTCTTTTAACTGTGTGGCTTAGTGACGTAGAAACATGAAATTTGGTGATGGAGATGAAACATATTTACTATATTTACATCTAGCTTACCATAATTCAATGTGAAAATGGTAAATATCAATAAATTCCAGCTTGATTATTTATTTTAATAATTACCTATTTTATGTAAAAAAATATGTCATGGATTATAGTCTTTTAACTTTGTTTTTTAGTGGGGAAAAACCAAAACTTTTGTGATGTAGTAGAAAAAGAAAATATTATTAATTTTTCACATCTACTATAATCTATTATGTTTTTAGCTTACTGATAAAAAAATTTAAAACTTTGGGATGGTGAAGAAAAATATTGAATATTTTTAGATGTAATATACCATAAGTCGATGTGAATATGACGAATATAAACAATACTGAGCTTGATTATTTAATTTTAATTGTTATGCGTATGTATAAATTATGGGGCATTCATTTTTTGTCTCTTAACTTAGTCTGTTAGAGGTGAAGAAACCAAATTTTTGGTGATGGAGAAGAAGAAAAATATAGAAATTGTTTACATCTATTATACCATAATACATTGTGATTAGAGTGAATACAAATAACATTGAGCTTAAATATTTAAGTTTATTGATTACCCACGTAGATGCAATTTATTTGTCATTCATTTGCTGTCTTTTGAGTCTGTGGCTTAGTGACGAAGAAACATAAAATTTGGTGATGGAGAAGAAACATATTGACTATATTTACATCTAGCTTACCATAATTCAATGTGAAAATGGTAAATATCAATAAATTCCAGCTTGATTATTTATTTTAATTATTACCTATTTTATGTAAAAAATATGTCATGGATTATAGTCTTTTAACTTTGTTTTTTAGTGGGGAAAAACCAAAAATTTTGTGATGTAGTAGAAAAAGAAAATATTATTAATTTTTCACATCTACTATAGTCTATAATGTTTTTAGCTTACTGATAAAAAAATTTAAAACTTTGGGATGGTGAAGAAAAATATTGAATATTTTTAGATGTAATATACCATAAGTCGATGTGAATATGACGAATATAAACAATACTGAGCTTGCTTATTTAATTTTAATTGTTATGCGTATGTATAAATTATGGGGCATTCATTTTTTGTCTCTTAACATAGTTTGTTAGAGGTGATGAAACCAAATTTTGGTGATTGGGAAGAAGAAAAATATAGAAATTGTTTACATCTATTATACCATAATACAATGTGATTATAGTGAATACAAATAACATTGAGCCCAAATATTTAATTTTATTGATTACCCATGTAGATGTAATTTATTTGTCATTCATTTACTGTCTTTTAACTCTTTGGCTTGGTGACGAAGGAACATGAAATTTGGTGATGGAGAAGAAACATATTGTCTATATTTACATCTAGCTTACCATAATTCAATGTGAAAATGGTAAATATCGATAAATTCCAGCTTGATTACTTATTTTAATTATTACCTATTTTATATAAAAAATAAGTCATGGATTATAATCTTTTAACTTTGTTTTTTAGTGGGGAAAAACCAAAAATTTTGTGATGTAGTAGAAAAATAAAATATTATTAATTTTTCATATCTACTATAGTCTATTATGTTTTTAGCTTAGTGATAAAAAATTTAAAACTTTGGGATGGTGAAGAAAAATATTGAATATTTTTAGATGTAATATACCATAAGTCGATGTGAATATGACGAATATATACAATACTGAGCTTGATTATTTAATTTTAATTGTTATGCGTATGTATAAATTATGGGGCATTCATTTTTTGTCTCTTAACATAGTTTGTTAGAGGTGAAGAAACCAAATTTTGGTGATTGGGAAGAAGAAAAATATAGAAATTGTTTACATCTATTATACCATAATACAATGTGATTATAGTGAATACAAATAACATTGAGCCCAAATATTTAATTTTATTGATTACCCATGTAGATGTAATTTATTTGTCATTCATTTACTGTCTTTTAACTCTTTGGCATGGTGACGAAGGAACATGAAATTTGGTGATGGAGAAGAAACATATTGACTATATTTACATCTAGCTTACCATAATTCAATGTGAAAATGGTAAATATCGATAATTTCCGTCATGATTATTTATTTTAATTATTACCTATTTTATGTAAAAAATAAGTCATGGATTATAATCTTTTAACTTTGTTTTTTAGTGGGGAAAACCCAAAAATTTTGTGATGTAGTAGAAAAATAAAATATTATTAATTTTTCACATCTACTATAGTCTATTATGTTTTTAGCTTAGTGATAAAAAAATTTAAAACTTTGGGATGGTGAAGAAAAATATTGAATATTTTTAGATTTAATATACCATAAGTCGATGTGAATATGACGAATATAAACAATACTGAGCTTCATTATTTAATTTTAATTGTTATGCGTATGTATAAATTATGGGGCATTCATTTTTTGTCTCTTAACTTAGTTTGTTAGAGGTGAAGAAACCAAATTTTTGGTGATAGAGAAGAAGAAAAATATAGAAATTGTTTACATCTGTTATACCATAATACATTGTGATTAGAGTGAATACAAATAACATTAAGCTTAAATATTTAAGCATATTGATTACCCACGTAGATGCAATTTATTTGTCATTCATTTGCTGTCTTTTGAGTCTGTGGCTTAGTGACGAAGAAACATAAAATTTGGTGATGGAGAAGAAACATATTGACTATATTTACATCTAGCTTACCATAATTCAATGTGAAATTGGTAAATATCAATAAATTCCAGCTTGATTATTTATTTTAATTATTACCTATTTTATGTAAAAAATATGTCATGGATTATAGTCTTTTAACTTTGTTTTTTAGTGGGGAAAAACCAAAATTTTTGTGATGTAGTAGAAAAAGAAAATATTATTAATTTTTCACATCTACTATAGTCTATAATGTTTTTAGCTTACTGATAAAAAAATTTAAAACTTTGGGATGGTGAAGAAAAATATTGAATATTTTTAGATGTAATATACCATAAGTCGATGTGAATATGACGAATATAAACAATACTGAGCTTGATTATTTAATTTTAATTGTTATGCATATGTATAAATTATGGGGCATTCATTTTTTGTCTCTTAACTTAGTTTGTTAGAGGTGAAGAAATTAAAGTTTTGGTGATGGAGAAGAAGAAAAATATAGAAATTGTCTACATCTATTATACCATAATACAATGTGATTAGAGTGAATACAAATAACATTGAGCTTAAATATTTAAGCATATTGATTACCCATGTAGATGTAATTTGTTTGTCATTCATTTGTTGTCTTTTAACTGTGTGGCTTAGTGACGTAGAAACATGAAATTTGGTGATGGAGATGAAACATATTTACTATATTTACATCTAGCTTACCGTAATTCAATGTGAAAATGGTAAATATCAATAAATTCCAGCTTGATTATTTATTTTAATTATTACCTATTTTATGTAAAAAATATGTCATGGATTATAGTCTTTTAACCTTGTTTTTTAATGGGGAAAAACCAAAAATTTTGTGATGTAGTAGAAAAAGAAAATATTATTAATTTTTCACATCTACTATAATCTGTTATGTTTTTAGCTTACTGATAAAAAAATTTAA
>OZ012740.1:647528213-647566033 GCA_963859935.3 Lathyrus sativus
ATTTCTTTAGAATATTTTCTATTAGAAATTAATTGCCGTATTTTAGGAGTAGAACTTTATTTCCTTTTGTATTGGATTTCTCTCCTCATTTCTTTTGTATTGAACTTTATTTTGTGCTGGCCGTGTGACATGATTCAATTGAAGAATGATTTTCGATATCACTTCTCTATCTTGTCTTTGACACGGATATCAATACGCTACCTCTGAGAGTTCGATTTCTCTTATAAGTCGAATCGTGATGGTCTAAGCGTTACATTGGTTCTGATTCGAGCGTCCTCATCAAGTATCCAGAGAGGAGAAGATTAGAATGGAGCTTGCGCGCACGTCGAGAGCTAGCGGAGCCGCTTCGTTCGATATCATCTTTTTTATTCGAGTTTTCATGCAACCGTCGAGTATTGTGAGCTGTAGCGCTAGATACGTAGGAAATGACAATCGAGCGGTCTCCCCTTGATCGTTTAGAGTGTTTAGTATATATCCCTTGGGTGATATATGACACATTCGCTCCTACGCCTTAGGTTCTTGCGTGTGTGTCCCGAGTTCCTTCCCGCTTAGGCGTGTTAGGCCTGCTTCCTCTTTGTTCTCGCCCCCGTGCGATCAAAACCCTTTTCTCTCGCGTTCAGGCGATTGAGACCCCTTCTCTTGCCCCTGTGCAATCAAGACTTGTTTTTCGTAGTGCGTCGAACTACGTGTGCTCTGATCTCTCGTACCAGATGAGAGTACGTAGGCATAGGATTGCGATGATCCTAGCGAGCTCCCTTTTTCCTTTTGCTGTAGTTGGTTGAACTACAGCTGCTCTGATTTCTCGTACCAGACGAGAATATGTAGGCATAGGATGCGATATCCTAGCGAGCACACTAATAACTAACTTCTCTGTTCTCTCGCTGTTGTGCGATCGAGACCTTCCCGCTGATGACTGATGTTCCCTTTCGCTTGCCCTAGCGCAATTGAGGCCAGACCGTAGTTCTAAGTTCCCGTAGGTTCCCGTACCTCTAAACCCGACATACTACGTTCGTTCTACCGCAAACAGGTAATACATATGTCTCCAATGGTCGAGCAACATACACCTAACTGCTAGAATGCGTACGCTAGTATCGTCAACCCTTTCTCTCACCCTTGTGTGATCGAGAACTGCCCGGTTCAGCCGTATTTTCCCGAACTACATTGACTCTGACTTTCCCATTGCATGGGGGAATACGTAGGCATAGAGCGTGATGCTCTATCGAGTCAGTTTCCTTCCGTTTAGCTTTAGCAGCCGTAGATAGATTATTTTTCACCCGTAGACAAACCAACAAGCGTGGATCCCATCGAGTACGATGGACGTGAGGGGTGCTAATACCTTCCCCTTGCGTAACCGACTCCCGAATCCAGACATTGGTTGCGATGACGTTGTCTTATACCTTTTCGTCAGGTTTTTCCGATTGTTTCCTTTCCCGTTCTGAGGGATAAATAACGAAAGGTGGCGACTCTTCTGTTTTGCCGGCACCTTATTTTCGCGGTAGCGACAGCTGACGACTCTGTTGGGGAAAGCGATAGTTTTCTAGGGATTCAACGTCCCTTATGCGAGTCAATCGGGGGATCCAATGTCCCTGCGAGAGTCAATCCTAGCGCTTGTTTGCTTGTCTATGGGTATTTTTGTGCATTGTATGTTGTATATTACTGTATTTACATTTTCCGCACTATATTTTTACCTGTTGCTACTATGCTGTTGGGGAGAGGGGCTCTGATGAGCGATAAGCCAGACCCAGGCTCGAGTATATACCTAGCACTAGAAGCCGATTAGTGGTGAACCTATATGTTAGGCATACACTAGTTCCCACGAAATCTGCGCTCAGACGAGATTCTCTGAGATGATTTCCATTTCCAGCCCTGTGGGCAGTTGAAAGGACTTTTGATCTAAGGATTGTCGACTCTGGGAACCGATCACTTGTGATTCAGCCGAGTGAGGCCGCTTCAAGAGATGATGATGCCACACCTTCTGGGTATCATATCATCGTTCTTGAAAGTCTGTGACGCTGATGAACGCATAGGATGCCGAACCTGTGTCAGTTTAGGTCCATACCCGTGAGTGGGAGGGTTTTTGCAGGAAACTTGACTTCCAGCCTACCCGATATTTTGGTTTTCTCTCGTCAGAGCGAACTTATCCATCAGCAGCGCAGCAGTATTCAGAGCTTTGTGGGGGCTGTGATCCTGTGTTTGCTGCATTAGCATTTTTGCATTGCATTTCATGTGCATCTCATGCTTGCATGTCCATCCTCGGCCGGATCAGAGAGCTTACCCGTCTTTTGTCCAACTCGCAGTTGATTTCCCGGTATTCGTATTGGGCTTGAGTTGCTCCTAGAAGGATCATGAACTCAGAAGAGCAGAACTTGGTTGTTACCAGGGCAAAATTTGAACTGTTGAAGGATCGGTTGAGTCAATTCATGGAAGCTGTGACAGCTATGACTAGAGATGAGGCTAATGATCAGAGGATCCCGGTGAACAATGTTGCTCAAGCCCAGCCTGTGCAGATCCCTGTCAGAGACAAAGATGCGTCTTCTCTCCATGACACGGACTATCAGAATTTCATTTTCTCTGTGCCAGATCCTCAGAGGGTTGTTCTGAAGGTTGATGCTGAGAACCCATGGACTGTTGAGTTTATGAGAAAATACTGTTTGTTAGATGAAAAGCTTAATGCTCTGATGAGTCAGAATACTCTTGATTTGAATGCTTCGAGCATGTGCTTAGTGCCAGGCCTTGTGATGCCTCCGAGTTCAAAATGCCGAATTTTGAGAAGTTCAAAGGGGATAGTTGTCCAAAGCTACATTTGATAATGTTCTGCAGAAAAATGACTTCGTATGTCACCAATGACAAGCTTATGATTCACTGTTTTCAAGATAGTTTGATCGGAGCATCCTTGAATTGGTATATGCAGTTGAAGAGTGATTGCATCAGATCATGGTCAGATTTAGCCAATGCCTTCATGAAGCAGTACGACTACAATCTCGACATGGCTCCTAGCCGCACACAGTTGCAAGAATTATCTCAGGCGGATAATGAATCCTTTAAAGGATATGCGCAGAGATGGAAAGAATTTGTTGCTCATGTTCAACCCCCTCTTCTGGATAGAGAGTTGGTTGACATATTCCTGGGTACCTTGAAAGGCCCTTACTTTGACAAGTTGATCTGTGGTAGAGTGTCGAACTTTGATGATTTGGTGATAGCAGGAGAACATGTTGAGAGCGGAATCAAGAGCGGAAAGATTCGAGACATTCCTTATACTTCAGCTTCTGAAAGTAAATCAATTGTCAGTTCTCAAGAAGAATGGGAGAGAGAAAGTGATGTTATCCCGGAATCTCCCATACCTCAGATTCAGTCTTCTGATACTTCGAGTGTTCAGAGTCAGCAATCTGTTGGGTATGTATGTTAGATATCTGCTCTCCGCCAGAGTCAGCAGTCTTATCATCGTCAACCGCGTCAACACGCCAGACGTAGGCCGGGGAAGCCAGAGAGGCATTTTACTCAGCTACCGGTATCGTACAACCAGTTATTTCCGGATTTGATCAGAAGTGGATTGGTTGTTCCGAAGAAGATTAATCCAGAAATTCCGCCGTATCCGCCAGGCTTTGACGTCAACGCCCACTGTGGGTACCATGATGGGGCACAGGGGCATTCAACTGAAGACTGCAAGGTGCTTCAAAGCCAAGTTCAGACTCTGTTGGATTCTAGCAGGATCTCAATCACGCCTCAGGGTGTTCAGATTAACGACTTTCCTTCAACCAGCCGAGTGGGTGTAGCAATTCAGGTTACGGGAGAGTTCACTGAGAGCAGATGTTCAGAGGAGTATCAGGATAACTTCGACGATCAATTCTGAAGATGGCTGGCTCAGCAGCAAATCAAGTTCGAAAAAGCCCGGTTCCCAGAAGCCGGCAACATGTGTTTTATCATGTCATTTCTTTGCATTTGTAGTTTTTTTTCTGTTAAAGCGCAAATTGCATTTGTAAAACTTGTATTGTTTTCAATTGATATTGATAATGAAATGAATATGCATGTTTTGATTTAATCCATTCGTGTTCACTCAATGTTTTAACTGATGTCAAACGCTTGTGTAGGTTGAATCCGGGGAGGATGACGAAATCCAATGATGCGTAAGCTTCCGATGCTATGATTTTGAACAAAAAACTTGTTGATGATGTACAGGCATTGTTTCAAATCCCAAACACCGAAGATATAAGGAAGAGAATCCCTTGTTAACCCATTTGAGTCTTGTAGTAGGAGTTTCTTTCTGAAGATAGAAAACCCTCAATCTTAACCCGGGGCAGGGTAGGTGTCAGTTAATTTGACCGAGTGTTCAAATTGCAAAAGGAGTGTCCGTTCAAGGATCAATCACACCGCTATAGGTCGTACCTAAGAAACCATGATGGTTAAACCTGGCCAATCAGGAGTGAAACAGTCACAATCTCTTTAACAAGTCATACGAGCCGATGCCATATGATTTGTTCAAAAAAGAAAAAAGAAAAAATCGAAAAGAAAGAGCCCGCTAAGTCGAATCTTGAAAGCAAGCGACTTAGGCAAAAATTAGGACATCTCGCTGGACTTCAAAATCGAAGGAACTCAGAAGAGTTAGTCCAGGCAAAAATTAGGGATCGAAAAAACGAAAAGACGAAAAGGATTACGAAAGAAAAATCCTCGAAAAGAATTAAATCGAGTGGCTACAGGTGCCCAAACAAAGACGAAAAGCGAGTGACCATAACCCCGAAAACTCGTGGTTCCCTGAACCGTCACTCCTGTCATATAACCTTTGAAAGGTGAATGCTAAGGTCGAATTAGCTGAACGTAGGATTGGAGAACATCACGGAGAATGGGTGGGTTAAAATGAATTTTGAGCCTCTATCCTTTCTTTCTTAAACCGTGAACCTGACCACGTTACAACCTGAGAAAGTCCTAATTGAAATAGGTTTATTTCGAAAGCATACTTCAGTAATGATCGCATCGGAACTGACTCCTTGAAAGGATTCCCTTTTACAACGTTGTATTGATATTGACATGTTGATGAATGATTTCATACACTTTATGTCACAATTTTTTTCCAGTGAACAGATTGGAATGTCAAAGCTGCCATATGCATTGCATTTGATATGTCTTTTGTGCATAATAACTTGTTTTACCAACGAGTAAGCGCTTGACAGTAGAAAAGTTTCCGCGATGGAAAGATTTGATCAGGACAGAATGCAGAATACTAGAATATTCCGGTGAACCGGGGCAAGCTACGTCAAAAGATCATGGCATGGGAGTCAGCCATCCAGAATTCAGTTGATCTGAGGCAGTCAGGTCGAGATTCCGTGAATCTCTCGAAGACAATCAAAGGTATTTTCTCACAGATTAGCCAATCCGAGGCAAAGTCGTTGTAAGACAAGGGCAGACCACCCTAAGAGCGCAAAAGCTATTTCTTGCCCATGGGGCAATTAATGTGAAGCACCTCTTCGAGGTTTAAGATGCTGAGGCAGATCTGGGTGCAGAGATTGCATATTTCCTCTCAAGGAACATCCCCATAGAGATCCCACGAGCTGGGGAAAAAACTGAAAGCGAACAAGACATTCCTCTTTGTATTGGCAGAGATTGTCAGAAGTTGTTGAGATTCTGGGGCAAGCCATCGTGAGTTCGTTTCATGACATGTCTTTCCGAGCAAGATGATTCCTTCTTCCCTAGCTATTTTAGTTATGTTTCCCCACAGAGTCTGAACAGGGGACCGCTAGCATTGATATGTCTCCCCGAGTGGAGATAGATTCTCCCCAACCAGATGTATCCTAGGAAGGATCATCGTATCCCCAGCTGAGTCATGCGCAGAGGTGTATACTCATTCCCAGCAGTGGGTCAACAGGAAGTTTTCTTGTAGAAGATTATCCGCAAGTGCTTAGCTCTCGTCGGTTTAGACTGAAGTCTCCAGCAGAGTTGTTTGCCCACGATGATTCTTGAAGTCTTCAGTGAAATTGTTGCTTAAGATGATTCTTAAAATCCCCAATGAAGTCACAAGAGTTGGTTGCTCAAGTTGATGCTTAGAGTCCCCGGCAGAGCGTTTGCTCAGGATGATTCCTGAAATCTCCAGCAGAGTTATAGGTTCAAGATGATTCTTGAGGTCCCCGGCGAAGTTGTGTGTTCAAGATGATTCTTGAGTTCCTCAACAGAGTTTATTCGTCCAGGATGATTCCTGAATCCCGAAGCAGGGTTACTTGATAGTTCTCCCGAAATCCCCAGCGAATTCGGTCTCATCTTCCCAACATTTATTTCGCTGAAATGATTCTGTGATATCCAGATATCCCCAGCGGAGTTGGATTCACCTTTCCAACATTTATTTTGCTGGAATGGTCCTTCTGTGTACAGCTTTTCTCCAGTAGCCCGAGCCTGCATTTGCATCTTTGCATATATCATCATATTTTCATTTCATCCTCAAATGCATAGCATTTCCACCGTGTGGAGTATTACACCATTCAAACATACGCATATGCATACGAAGCATAAGCCAGTTTGTTATCCGCATTCTGTGGCAACGTGAATCACCCTGCGGTCGATACAGGGGCATTTATCCAGTAGTTGTGTTCAGGCAGCTCATCAGCTACTTTCTCTCGGGTTTCAGATCATACAACGGTTATGTTTTGTTCAGCAGTCCTCTGATGATGACATCCCAGAGTGGAGCTCCTTTGTCCATCAGTCCTCTGATGTCGACCGATTCTTTTACCGTTAATCTTTATTAACGATGTGTATCTCCGAGCAGATTCTTTTATCGTTAATCTCTATTAACGATGTGTTCCCCCAGCAAGTCTTCTTACCGTCTACTTTTAGACGACGTGAGTTGCGCATACGATCTTCTGTGTTGGTTCAATATTCAATGATTTGGATTTTGGATATGGTTTTCTCTCCGTCTATCCTTGGACGATGCGAGATTTCAAGATGAACTTCATATATGGTTTACTCTCCGTCTATCCTTAGACGATGTGACTGTCGGATGTGGTTTTCTTTCAGTTTATTGGATGAGATGTTGTTCTAAGAAGGTTTTCGTGCCGTCAATTCCTATTGATGTTGTGGCTCTCTGAAGAATGTTTGATTTCCTTGTTGTCAATTCCTAGTGATGACATGGCTCTTTGAAGATGATTCTCTTACTGTCGATTCCTATCAACGGTACGGCCTTCGAATATATTTCCTTTCCATCAATTCCTAGGGACGAAAGGATTCAGAAGTTTGTTGAATAGTTATGGAGTTTGTTGACGTAATCATTGATTTGATCTTTCTCTCCGTCGATTCATATTGATGATGTGGTTCTTCGGACAAGTTCTTCTTTCCGTCTACTTTTAGACGATGTGAGTATCCGAGTTGATCCTGTTTACCCTCAGATGATGTGAGCGTGGTGGCCTTCTTTCCGTCTACTTTTAGACGACGTGAGTATTGGATGTCTACCCTCAGATGACGTGAGCATGGTAGCTTTCTTTTTGTCTATCCTTGGACAATGTGAACGTATGGTGTCTTCCCGTCTACTTTTAGACGACGTGAGTATTGTTTCTTTCTGACGAAAGGAAAGGATCAAGTGCATGTTGATCCTGTTTTCAGCAGTGGCTTTCCGTTTACTTTTATACGACATGAGTATTGTTTCTCTTTCTGATGAAGGGAAAGGATCGAGTGCATGTTGATCCGGCCTGTGGGTTCAGTGTCTGTGGCGTTACACAAATGACTGACAATGAGGTTAGGTGTTTTGTATCTGATGAGCAGCCAATTTGTTGCAATGCAACTGTGTTCAGTTCTCAGAGATCTCGTTCCCAACCAGTTATGCAGTTTATCTCTGCAGGTTGGCAAATCACTAGTTACCGTGTAACCGGTGACCCCTTGATGACTTGAGGGCGAAGTTCTGCAGCTAAATCAGATGATCATCCTGACGGAGGTTTGAGATTGGTCATTCATCAATTTATTGCCGTGCAATTGTATTCAGTTTTCTGGATGTTTGTTCCCCAAGCAGTTTTTGCAGTTTATTTCTGCAGGTTGGCAAATTTCTGGGTTTCTTTTGTATTCAACCGTCTTCTACCTTTGAATGTTTGAAAGCCGTTCGCTTCTCAACCCTTCAGGTCCAAGCCGTTTGAATAGGGGCAGCTATTGCACCCTAAAATTTGACTAACCAATTCTTGCATTTCGCTTGTGTTTCGACTCATTTCGCATTCACATTTGCATACCACATACATTGCATTTTTTCAGTCAGATTGACTTCATCGGGATTACAGTCCTCTCCTGGCGTTGCAGGCATTTTAGGCCAGTTCGAATGCGAGGATTTGTTTTGGGAATGGGTGCTCGTCCCGGTGTTTTCAGCTATTGCTGTTGTTTTTGAGGATATTTTGGTGTCCGGTTTTTACCGTTTATTTCGCTGTATTCGCGCTTTTTTTCTTCTAATCGATTTATTTGGCTTTATTGCATTTTTAGATTTTTCCCCTTATTTTCTAGATATTAAATAGATTTTAAATAGTTTTCTATTTTTTTATATAGGTATTTTTCTAGATATTGAGTTGTTTAGGAATTAATAGAAATTTTATAGATTTATTTCTTATAGATATTAATTGGTTGGTTTAGAAAATTAATAGAGTTAATTCTTTTTCTAGATTTTATTTGAATTGTTGGAATATAATAGATTTTAGATTTAATAGATTTTTAATTATTTTTCTAGAATTAATTAGATGATCATTAGGATACTAATCATTTTAATTAGGAGTTAATATAGTTCAGATTTTAATCCATCTTTAATCATGCATTAATCATTTTTAATTAGGAATATTAATTAGCAGTTTTAATTACCTAGTTGTTTTTCGTTTAAGTTTTAATTAGCAGTCATTTGCAATTAATTGAGTCTTTAACATTAATCAAGTGTTTATTGCAGTCTTTGAGTCAAAGTCTGGTGGGCCAGGTGTCCTTCTAGGGGCCCAGTCCAGCACGCCACATGGCAGCGTATGAAAGAGGCGACGCGTGTTTTTCTCACTCTACCACCTCACTCTGCACACGACACATCACCCTCTACCCACATGCATGGACACCACGCGTCCACCTCACCTTCCACTCTCACTGCATGAGCACCACGTGTCTCTCTCCCTTTCCTCCACCTGCCACGCGTCCCACCTCAACCTCCCCTCACCGCCGGCCATGCAGCCACCGTAACCGTCACCGGTAACTTGTAACCGTCGCCGGAATAGTCATCTTTCCACTGTATTTATCATCATGTTTATCATCCTCATCGTATCTTCTCCAGAAATGTAAGCTTCTCGCCGGAATTTCAATTACATCACCGGAATCTTCATCACCTTTGTTCCTGTTCATCAGTTCTTCAATAGATTCATCAAGAAACCTCCAGATCTCTGTCCTGTTCATCAATTCTTCAACAGATTCATTCATCAACCTTCTAGGTTGTTTCCTAGTTTTCCTTGAATGTTCACGAACCTTCATGTTCGTTCCCCAAGAGCAATTCGTCCGTTCTTCCAAAATCTGGATCCAGAAATTCCCAGATCTCCTTTGTGTTCATCTTTCTTCAAGCATTTTACAGGAACTGCCTTAGATTCATACGAGATCCTCTTCAAGCAATTCAACCGCCAGTTTCAAGATCCATCAACAAGATCTTCAGGATCTTAATCTTTCTTTCCAGAACTTCATCAATCGTTATCATCTTCAAGATCCTCAAAGCTTCTTCGCATGTTCTTAGAACGTCAACTGCTTCATCAAGATTCTCCAGATCATCGTCTAAGAACCGTCAGGACCATCATCGCGTTATCGTCTTCCAATTCGTTGGCATCAGGATTGACAAGGGAAGTGTGTGGTTTTGATTTGTGGAAGTGTTCTGAAACGGAGTTGAGACGGAGGGATTGGGTAACGGCGACTGGTGAAGGTGAGAAAGGGGAAGCTAGGGTTTCTGAGTGAGGTTTTGGGAGAAGGAAGGTGGTAGGTCGTGGATCGGTCTAGGTGATGGGCTTGGCCCAATCATTTGTTGGACTCACACCCTCCGTTTTGCTCGTTTACACCCTCCCCGTTTTTGTTTGTTTCAAGGCTATGGGCTAAGGGCCAATCTGCTTTTTTTTTGCTGGCTATGCCCCTCAGTTTCAGCGCGCGCACCCCATTAGGTCCATTATTTTTGTTCATTTTTCTGATTGTATTATGGGTTGGGCCCAGTGGTGATTTTTGCTGCTTTACCCCCTGTTTAGTGGCTGTACCCCCCTTCCCCTTTTTTTTTTTTTTAAATTCTTGCTTGTATTGGACACTTGCTTGTAATAGTATTAGTTTTATTTTTTTCTATTTTTTCTTTTTAGGAATTATAGTTTAGATATTATTTTCTTAGCATATCTTGAATATAGATTTTATATGGTAGAATTTATATTCTTTGTTTCTTTTAGGATATTATGGAGTTTTATATAGAGTTTACTATTTTTCCTTAGATAGTATTTCTTTAATATATTGTATATAGAACTTTCATTTCTATTTTTTCTTATATAATATTATAGCATTTTAGGATAGAATTTATATGCTATTATGCAATTTCCTTATAATTTCTTTAGAATATTTTCTATTAGAAATTAATTGCCGTATTTTAGGAGTAGAACTTTATTTCCTTTTGTATTGAATTTCTCTCCTCATTTCTTTTCTATCCGATTTTATCTTCGATTTTATTCTGTGTTGGCCGTGTGACATGATTCAATTGGAGAATGATTTTTGATATCACTTCTCTATCTTGTCTTTGACACGGATATCAATACGCTACCTCTGAGAGTTCGATTTCTCTTATAAGTCGAATCATGATGGTCTAAGCGTTACATTGGTTCTGATTCGAGCGTCCTCATCAAGGATCCAGAGAGGAGAAGATTGGAATGGAGCTTGCGCGCACGTCGAGAGCCAGCGGAGCCGCTTCGTTCGATATCATCTTTCTTATTCGAGTTTTCGTGCAACCGTCGAGTGTTGTGAGCTGTAGCGCTAGATACGTAGGAAATGACAATCGAACGGTCTCCCCTTGATCATTTAGAGTGTTTAGTATATATCCCTTGGGTGATATATGACACATTCGCTCCTACGCCTTAGGTTCTTGCGTGTGTGTCCCGAGTTCCTTCCCGTTTAGGCGTGTTAGGCCTGCTTCCTCTTTGTTCTCGCCCCCGTGCGATCGAAACCCTTTTCTCTCGCATTTAGGCAATTGAGACCCCTTCTCTTGCCCCTGTGCAATCGAGACTCGTTTTTTATAGTGCGTCGAACTATGTTTGCTCTGATCTCTCGTACCAGACGAGAGTACGTAGGCATAGGATTGCGATGATCCTAGCGAGCTCCCTTTTCCCTTTTCCCTTTTGCTGTAGTTGGCTGAACTACAGCTGCTCTGATTTCTCGTACCAGACGAGAATATGTAGGCATAGGATGCGATATCCTAGAGAGCACACTAATAACTAACTTCTCTGTTCTCTCGCTGCCGTGCGATCGAGACCTTCCCGCTGATGACTGATGTTCCCTTTCTCTTTCCCTAGCGCAATTAAGGCCAGACCGTAGTTCTAAGTTCCCGTAGGTTCCCGTACCTCTAAACCCGACATACTACGTCCGTTCTACCGCAAACAGGTAACGCCAAAGTCTCCAATGGTCGAGTAGCATACACCTAACTGCTAGAATGTGTACGCTAGTATCGTCAACCCTTTCTCTCACCCCTGTGTGATCGAGAACACCCCGGTTCAGCCGTATTTTCCCGAACTACGTTGACTCTGACTTTCCCATTGCACGGGGGAATATGTAGGCATAGAGCGCGATGCTCTATCGAGTCAGTTTCCTTCCGTTTAGCTTTAACAGCCGTAGATAGATTGTTTTTCACCCATAGACAAACCAACAAGTGTGGATCCCATCGAGTACGATGGACGTGAGGGGTGCTAATACCTTCCCCTTGCGTAACCGACTCCCGAATCTAGACATTGGTTGCGATGACCTTGTCTTATACCTTTTCGTCAGGTTTTTCCGATCGTTTCCTTTCCCGTTCTGAGGGATAAATAATGAAAGATGGCGACTCTTCTGTTTTACCGGTACCTTATTTTCGCGGTAGCGACAATGAGCATATAGCCCAATGAAATTTTTGTTAAAGGAACGTTATGCATCCGAAAGGGACTATTGACTATAGATTAATTGGGTTAGGAATGTTTGTTAGATATGGGAGTTATCTTAATTATGATAGTGATACCAGTGGTGGTAGTGATAATAACTCCTATTTCCTTTCAGTTTTCTTTGGAAATAGGAAGATTATGGTCACCTTCGACCCTGAGCCCAATCTACATCACTGAGGATCATATAACCTCCCTTCAAGAGCAACTTACTTTCTCTTCCTTCGATGATGAAGAATAATTTATTATGGCAGTGTGCTCTCTTGTGGAGAGGTCCAACATGGCCTTTTATGACACCTCTTCCACTTCTTCCTTTTACTTCTACTTACCTAACATTCATGAGGTTGGGGTTCACCTTCCTTTTGTCCCTTTGCAGAAGAGGTTCTCACGGTGCTCAATGTAGCCCATCCCAAATTGCACCCAATGACTAGAGTTTGATCAGGACATTTGAGATTATATGCCAGTGGTTAGAGGTTTACTCAAGCATCCGAATGTTTTTCTCTTTTTATTGCACCAAAGCGTTTGTTTGTTAGGGATGGGTAGGTCACACTACTATAAAATGCACATTTAACAATGGATGAAACTGACTTAAACCAGGATTGGTGATATGTGGTAAATTAAGGTGTGGTAGTAAGTGAACTACTTACCACCACAGACTATTGGCCATGGTAATAAACTGGAAAGTGCGTTACATGTCACCACAGTTGTAATAAATAATTATAGTGAAAAAATAAAAGGTTATGGGTTTGATACCCAACAACGCAAATTTTGGCGTTTATTAATCTGGATAGTGCGCTACATATAATCACAGTTGAAAAAATCAACCTTGGTGAAACAATTTATGTAGTGTTATGTTTTTACTAGGCCCCAAGAGAGGATATCTTACATAAAGGCGGGGAAGGCCAATGGAGGGACGAGGGGAGAGTCATCTAACAAAGCCCCAGATGCCTGAAATGGTCAATACAACTGCCCAAAAATGGACCAAAAGGTCACTCATATGCGGCAATACAACCTACCAGATTGAGCTCACATTGACCAAATTTTCCAGTAAATGTGGGTGATGATTTAGGCCCACAATGCCTAACTAAAGAGAGCCAATCAAGAAAGAGAACTACTTCCTCCATGATTCTAGAAAGAATAAAACCTTCTTTGACCAATTTCCTGGTCATAGAGTTACGGCATAACTGCCCACCAACTCTACAAACCAAACCTACTACGGTCTCTATAAATACCTCTTCTCAATGATGAGGGTAACTCATTATTTACACCCAAAAGAGTATAACGCTTACTAAAGTCACAATACCGAAACTGGCCATAACCATACGTTTACATTGAAGCCTCATTGGTTATCCGTAGAGCCTCTCACCTCATATGAGTAGGACTCTTAAATACTTCCAAAACATCATTGTACAAGGTTTATCATTATTGTGGACAAGCTCTAGCCACCATATCATGTTATAAACCTATTAACGCCTCTGAGTCTCCCTGTCTTTGCAGGGGAACACACACATGTACTTTTTGACAAGTACAATAGTGCCCACTTTAAGACCCTAGTAAAAGTAACTTGGACCTTAAGTTCCATACTCGCCTAACACTTATGCATTACTCATGGAGACGGAAGAGAAGACAAGAATATCAGGGAGGATAGCTGTTGTGAAACGATGTCATCAAGAACAAAACCAGAATATGAGAAAAAAAATTGAGTTTATTAAACAAATACAAGAAACCCTATTAGGTTTTACAAGAGAGAGAGAGAGAGAGAGAGAGAGAGAGAGAGAGAGAGAGAGAGAGAGAGAGAGAGAGAGAGAAGGAAGAAGAAAAAGAATATTTGGTTAAAACTATTTTACTATTCACTTTCTCAATAAGGGTTCACAAATTATAAGTGAATACCAACAATTAACCTGAGAGAACTAGTATATTTATAGACTACTAAGCTAATTTAGGCTACAAGCTAACTTAATAACTGGGCTTACAACCAAGGCTCAATTTGACATGTTATCTTAAACACAAAGCTAACATACTTTGACAACATGCTTGAACAGACTTTGAATACAACATGCACAACTCATACTGAACCATGAAGTTACCCTTGTCGACACTAGAGTTCGATCCAAATACCACAAATCCCCACCTTAGAACAAACTTTATACTAACAAGGGAATATACTAGCTTTCATCATGCAGCTTTATCAACTGCATATAGTGGAAAAACTTTCTACTTGGCAATGTCTTGGTGATCATATCAGCAACATTGTTATCAGTCGGAACCTTTACCATTTAAACTTCTCCACGCTCGATTATCTCTCTAACGAAGTGCAGACTCACATCGATGTGCTTGGTTCACTCATGATAGGCTGAATTCTTCGACAAGTGTATTGCAATATGACTATCACATTTAACAGTGGTAACTCGACTTTGAAGTTTCATCTCCTTATCAAAACCTTCGAGCCACAATGCTGCTTTCACAACTTTAGTGAGAGCGATATATTCTGCTTTAGTGGTTGATAAATCATAAACCTTCTGAAGTGTTGCTTTCCAACTAATTGTTGTGCCAAACATAATGAACATATATCTAGAAATAGATTTTCTAGAATCCATGTAACCTGCAGAATCAGAGTCGACAAATCCTTCGATTTCGACTTTGCTATCATCACCACAAGTTCCACCATAAATCAAGACTCTGCTCAGGGACCCATTGATATACCTAAGAACCCACTTTAATGCTTGCCAATGCGTCTTCCCAGGATTGACCATATACCTGCTTATAAGACTCACTCTGTATGTTATGTATGGCCTTGTACAGACCATAACATACATCAAAATACCTATTATACTAGTATATAGAATTCTATTCATATAGGCTCTTTCGACTTCAATACTAGGAATTTGAGCCGTACTCAACTTGTACTGAGGATTAATCGGTGTTAGAACATGCTTTAAATTTAACATACCAAACTTATCGAGAATCTTCTTCAGGTATGTCTCTTGAGATAAGCATAATCTTGACTGTTTTCTATCTCTATGGATGTCAATCCCATGAATTCTGGAGGCAGCTCCCAAATCCTTCATGTCGAACTCCTTATCGAGTTCAACATTCCCCTTCATAACATCTTTGACACCATTGCTTGCTATGAGGATGTTATCCATATAAAGCAACAAAATAACAAGTGAATTTTCAATTCAAAATCTTAAGTAAACACAATGGTCGAACTGGCTCCTAGTGAAACCAATGTGTGTCATGAACTTGTCAAGCCTCCTATTTCATTGACGAGGAGATTATTTTAGGCCATACAAGGACCTATTTAGCTTGCACACATGATGTTCCTTTCCCTTTCCGACATACCATTCAAGTTGCCTCATTAGGATTGTTTCATCTAAATCACCATTCAGGAAGGTTGTCTTCACATCCATCTGTTCAAGTTCTAAGTCGAACTTTGCCACAATGGCTAACAACATTATAATATATCTGTGCTTTAAAATATATAAGAACACATTATTGAAGTCGACACCTTCTCTCTGAGTGAACCCCTAGCAACCAACCTTGCCTTAATACGCTTTGACATCACTCATTTGATTCCTTCCTTAACCTTGAAGGTCCACTTACAACTAACTAACCTGACCCTGTAGGTTTCTCAATTAGCTCCCAATTGTTATTATCATGGAGAGATTTCATCTCATCATCCATGAATTTCATTTATTAAGTCTTATTTCAACTTCTCATCACTTCTTTATAGTCTATAGGTTCTTCGTCAAGAACCTCACTTGCAGAAATTAAGGCATACGCTATGAGATCTGCATAACCATGTCTCTAAGGTGACTTCATGAATTTTCTTTCCAATAGGTAGTTGTTGCACCCTAAAATTTGACCAACCGATTCTCCTATCTGACTCATGGTTTAAATTCATATTCGCAGCTCAGACATGTGATATTTGTGCACAAGCAGGGGATATCAGAGTTTACAGCTTGACTTTCGTCTATCAGATATGGCAGATCTAGTCCAGATCACCAGGGTTTTATTTTCGGGAAATTGCGCGCTCCTCGGTGATTTTTAGCTTGCACAGTGATTTTGAGGCTATTCTGATGCCCGGGGATCTCTGTTCGATTCGATCTGGTCTCGTGCGCTCTTTTACGGGGGTCATGTGCATTCATCTGCATTTTTAGGGTTTAATAGGCTTTTGTGAATTTTTAATAGGCTTTATAGATTTTTCTGGAATTTAAATAGGGTTTTTGAATATTTTAATAGCTTAATCCTCTTTTTAGAATTTTATAGAATATTTTAAATAGATTTTAATCATTTGTAGAATTTTTAATAGAATTTAAATAGCTTTCATCATTTTTAGAATATTAGTGAATTTTTCTTAGCATATTAAATAGAATGACAAATTAGGGTTAATAGAAATAGGTTTAATTGTTTTTTAGATAATATAGAAAATAATATAGTTTTTCTTTTATTAATGATAGATTTTAATAGATATTAAATGATATTAGAATTTTAATAGAAATTAGTAGAAGTTTAGAGTTTAATTAGGTTAATTGTTTTTTAGATTTAATTAGGATAATATAGAATTAATTAGAGATTTAATCATTTTTTAGAGTTGATTAGGAAATTAGCTAATTAGGTTTAATTGTTTTTATTTTAACTCAGTTTTTTATGGTTTTTTTATTCATTTTTCGTATGGGCCCAGGGGATGTTTTTTTGTGAGGCCCAGTTCTCATCAGTTTGGTCCAGAATTATTCAGAAAGTCCAAATTCGTCCAGCAAGTCCAGCCAATTCGTCCAGGAGCTTCTAGAAAGTTCTAGCACTTTCAATGCTTTAAATAGGCGCCACGTGTAGCAAACAGAAGAGTCCACGTTACGCACACTCAGACTCACACGCGTTCACTCTCATTCTCTCTCCGAGGACACGCGGCGCGCATGCAATCACGCCACCACACTCAGACTCCCCCAATCCTGTGCCACTTGTCTTCCCCTCACCTCCTCACCGGAAACTCCCCTGACCGGCATGCAAATCCGGTGAACCCCCACCGCCGGCAACCCCAACCAACTCCGGCCACCACCTGAACCACCAGAAAACCCAGAATCACCCTATCTTCTTCGTTCTCCCCCTTCCTCCTCCGTCACCTTCATCTGATCCCTCGCCGGAAACATCATCGTCGCCGGAATCTTCATACCTTCATACAACCTTTTCCAGAATCCACTCAAACCTCCATCATCCTCATCCCAGAATTTCCAGAACGCTTGAATATTCATCATTTTCATAAAGAAATTCCTCAAACCTTCATACAACATCTCCAGAACGCCATCTCCAGAACGCCATCTCCAGAACGCCATCAAACCTCCATAAGTCCTTCAATCCTCCCAGCTTCATCAAGATTCCTCGTTCTTCAACAAAGCCACCAAGATGTTCAAATTTCAGATGCGTCCAAATCGTCTTCATCTGGATCTATGAAGAACACAAGCGCACTCATCCAGATCTCCAGATTCGTCGTCTGCTTCCAGGAGATTTCCAGATTTCTTCGCTCCAACCTTCATCTATAGCGTCTTCAGAAAAGTCCTTCAAAGAAGGCGAACTAATCCCCAGGTATGCTTTCTAAAACTCCTTGTGTGTTCTTCGTTAGATTGCGTTGCCTTCAACGATTCATAGATTGGTTAGGGTTTTGAGGAATTGATTTGGTGCGTGGTTTGTTGTATGACGCTGGGATTTGGGGTTTGATCTTGATATTGTGTTTGATGATGATTTAGAACAGTTAGGTTTAGAATGATCACGTTGCTGGGTTGGTGTTTGTTGTTGATTGAGATTTCGTGAGAAGGGTACGAAGGTTTCAGATAGGTTGAGTTGCAGAGAGAGTGAGTTGGGGGAGACGGGTGAACGGCTAGGGTTTAGAATGATGAACAGTACCCTGGGTTTGTGAGGAGGGAGATGGTTTTGTTTAGGGTTCGTTCAGATTAGGGTTAGGCTATTGGGCTGAGCCCAAACATGTTTCGCTGCCAACACCCCCTCAATTGCTCGTTCCCCCCTAGCGTGTGAGAGTCTGGGTATATGGATATGGGCCTTAGGCCCCAATTGCTAATAGCACCCCCCTGGGCGTAGGCCCAATGAAATAACAACTGAAACTTGCTAGTGCTGCACCCCCATACGTTTTTTTCTGGCTGTTTGATTTCTGAGTTTGGGCCTACGCCCTTTTGCTGTTAACACCCCCAATGTGAGCCCAATGCTTTAGTAACTCATAACTCCTTGCTGTTTAAACCCCCCCAGCTTTATTCCATTTTCTTTTATTTTTTTCTTTTATATTTTCTTGTATTGCAAATAAATCATAATAAAATGAAAATAGGTGATTTTTTTTTTTTAATTCTTCTTTTTTCAGCCATTTCATGAAAATGTTAAGAAAATTAAATAAAAATAAAAATGACATTTTATTTTTGTTTGATTATATTTTGGTATATTTTCCATTTAATTGATTTCTTTTATTTTTTAATGCATGCATATCATTAGAAAATTCATGAAAAATGGTAGATTTAGTCAAATAATTCCGTTCTTTTTTCTGTAGACTCGTAATTCAGTGTAGAATTTTATATTGCAGAAACATTAGCTTAATCATGCATTTTCATTTTAATTGCATTTTTTCACTGTTATTGATGTTGAATAATTGGTTTGTGGATATGTCTGTGTTGCTGATTTTAGTTCTTTCATCTGGTGTTGAATTTTGTTCTGATTTTTCAGTATGTTATCCTAGAGCCCTGTGGGTCTCCCCTTAGATTTTTGATAGATTTTTGTAGGGTGTCCTGATGTGTTTTGTCTGAGCCTGAAGATAGGAGAAGTCTTGATGACTTCTGACTTTGAAGTTCAACTGTGGTTGAACTTCAGAGATAGTCTCTTGTGGTTTCTTGGCCTGTGGGTTCTTCTTGAAGGTGGGAGCTGACTGAAGTCCTGTTGGAGCTTGCAAAGATGCATTGGATTGAGGCTTAGTCTAGGAGCTGGTTGTCTGTTTGTGAGGTTCGAGATCCTGAAGTTTGAAGGGAGTTTATGGTACTTTCCCGAGGAAGGCACTATGAATGACTTTCATTCTTTCTTCTCACCTCTTTCGTAAGTATCCAATGATGTTGGAGCCAACTTGTGAGTTTAATTTCTCCTGAGGAGGAATATAAACTGATCACAGTTGTTGAGCCACATGGGATACGATTCCTAAGTGGAAGCCCCCTAGTACTTTCCTGAGGAAGGTCCTATGGGTCTATTCATTTAGTTCCATTAGTTTATCTAGGATTTCTTAAGTATCCAGTGATGTCGGAGCCAACTTGTGAGTTTAATTTCTCCTGAGGAGGAATGTAAACTGATCACAGTTGTTGAGCCACGTAGGATACGATTCCTAAGTGTCAGCCTCCTAGTACTTTCCTGAGGAAGGTCCTATGAGTCTGTTCACTTAGTTCCCTTAGTGCATATAGGTTTTTCTCAAATATCCAGTGATGCCGGAGCCTTCATGTGAGTTTAATTTCTCCTGAGGAGGAATGTAAACTAATCACAGTTGTCGAGCCGCATAGGATATGACTCCTGAGTAGTAACCTCCTGGTACTTTCCTGAGGAAAGCACCATGGGCTTGTCTGCTTAGCTCCCTTTCTTTGGTAAGCTTGTTCTGAAGCTTGGAGAATGGGATTGTTTCCTCTTGCTTAGGTTTTGGATTAGAATTGTTGCTTAGATCTTTGCTTAGGGTGCTGTATAGAGTTTTGTTTAGAGATAGATTAGGAGCGTGTTTCAGGTTTGTTAGGGGCCTTGCCCAGGAGTAGCTTCTTGTTTTGTAGATAGGGGCCCTGCTCAGGGTTAGTCTCTTTGTATTGTTTGACTTGTATGATGTTGTGATGCATTAAACTTAGGTGTTCATTTAGATAGTTCTGAATAGGTGCATCTTAGAAGTAGACTTTGTGTGCATGAGAAGTTGAGGTGGTCCTCCTTCTGCTTGTTTGTTATTGCGTGGCTTTGCTTGTTGGTATTTGGTAGAGCTGAGCTCCCTTGCCTCTGTGGTTTGCGGCTTTCGCGCCTTGTTTGTCTAGTTGTTGCATTCATGCATATTCTCAGTATTCCTTTACTTTGCAGTTTCTTGTTTGTAGTTTAGTCCTATTGCCATGATCCCTTAGGAGCTCTGACTTCTCCGCCGCGGAGTTGTTATGATAGACATTAGGATGGTCAACCAGGTGTGATAGCAGTAGGTAGACTCCCCTGTTTCTCAGCTATAGTTCTAGGGTTTCCCTTTCCTTTCTGTAGGAGCGTTTGAGTAGCTTGACCCGTAGTTAGCTGAACTACAGCTGCTCTGATTCTTCGTACCAGACGAAGATATGTAGGCATAGGATGCGATATCCTAGCGAGCACACTAACGACTAACCTTTGTTCTCTCGCGGCTGTGCGATCGAGACTTCCCCGCTAACGACCGATTGTTATCCCTTTCTCTTGCCTGAGCGCATTTGAGACCAGATTGTATTTGTAGGTTCCCGAGCCTTAGAGACCAGTTTGTTTTCTCACTGCTGTGTGAGAGCCCCTGTTTACCCGTAGTTAGTCGAACTACGTTTGCTCTGATCTTTCATACCAGATGAAAGTACGTAGGCACAGGACGCGATGTCCTGGCGAGCAACCTTTCCCCCGTTTAGTCGTAGGCAGTCGAACTACGTTGACTCTGACTTTCCCATTGCACGAGGGAATACGTAGGCCCAGAACACCGTATGTTCTGTCGAGTCCTGTCCTCTTATTTTCTTTTCAGACCAGCCATTAGCGTAGATAGATAATACACCCTTTTACCTATAAACACCAAGCGTGGATCCCATCGAGTACGATGGACGTGAGGGGTGCTAACACCTTCCCCTTGCGTAACCGACTCCCGAATCCAGGTTTTGGTTGCGATGACCATACCTTTTCCCGTCTTTGCGAGGTTTACTTCGAGCGTTTCCTTTCCCGCTCTGAGGGATAAATAACGCACGGTGGCGACTCTCCTGTCAAGCCGGCGCCGATTTTCGCAGTAGCGACAGCTGGCGACTCTGCTGGGGACTTATAGCATCTAGGGACTCTTCCCATCCCTTATGCTGGGACCGTTTCCCATCCCCTACGCGAGTCAATCCCAGCGCTTGGGTGTTTATTTGTTGGGTGTTGTGCATATTGTGTTTTACTTTTCTGCACTTTACTTTTCTGTACCTTTACCTTTCCGCATTTATTTTCCAGCATTATATTATTATTATTGCTGTGGGCAAGGGAGGTTACTGTGAGTGAAAAGCCGGACCTGGGCTTGAGTACACACCTAGATATAGTTGCGGAGAAGTAGTAGACGAACCTGTCTGCTGAGCAGGCACAGTTCCCTACGAAAATCTGCGCTCAGACGAGATTCTTGCAGAGGTGCTCCTTTCCGGTCCTGAGGATCTGAGGGGAGTCCAGACGTGAGGGTTGTCGACTCTGGGGACCGATCATTTGGAAGTCAGCTAAGTGAGGCCTCTTCATGACTTGATGATGCCACTCCTTCTGGGAATCGTATCGTCACTCATGAAAGTCTGTGACGCTGATGACTGCATAGGATGCCGTACCTTTGTCCGTGGATTAGGTCTATCCTACCTGTGAGAGGGACTGGGTTATTGCAGGAAAACTGGCCTTCAGAAACCAGGATTCAGTATCTTTATCAGATGGTGTTCTTGATTCATCTCCAGGTGTGTTGTCTGGGTCAGATGGGTTTCTTATCTGGGGTTGAGGCTATTATCAGATGGTATTCTCGTCAGATACAGAGGTTCAGATGGTTTTCTTACCAGGGGATTGATATTTTGAGTATCAGATGGTAGTTAGTGGCATGAGATTCTGGTGACCGTGTTGGTTTTCTGTTCTCGATCACAGAGATATTCCTCTTCAGGCTACAGCATAGCCCCTGTGTTCGCAGATTGCATTATTTATCATATTGCATCATTGCATTACCATCTGCATTCAACTAACGTGTGTGTATTGCAGGTACATATTTTCCCTTCCAGTTCTGGTGTTTGTTCCTAGCAAGACATGGAAAACCTGAAGAGAGTATTGCCCTATAAGTTTCCGTCGCCGAATATCAGTCTATTGTTAGAGTTGATTGCTATTGCTAAGAAGAGGGGAATGGGTGACTTCAGAAAGAGATATGGGAGGATTCTGACCTACGTTTATCAGCCATCTGCCTACGAGACTAGCGGTATCTATACTCTGTTACAGTTTTATGACGCGGAGCTCAGGTGTTTTGTATTTCCCGACTTCGTTTTGGCTCCTACCTTGGAGGAGTATTCGGCACTTCTGGATATACCGATCCGTGAGCAGATGCCTTTTTATCGTACGGACGCTGAGCCTAAGCTGGCTGAGCTTTCTGCCATCCTGTGCTTGAAAGAGTCTGAGCTGTCTGGGAAGATGATCAGAAGAGGAGATGTATGGGGATTTCCGTTGGATGTCTTAGTGGAGAAGGCTCGAGAATATGCCCAGAAAGGTGGCTGGGGTGTTTTTGACGTCATCCTTGCTGTATGTGTGTATGGCATCGTGTTGTTCCCGAACATTCCTGATTTTGTTGATTCTGATGCCTTCTATATTTTGGCTGCGGGAAACCCAGTTCCTACTTTATTGGGAGATATCCACCATTCAACCCATTACCAGAATGAAAAACGACGAGGAAGGAATGTGTCTTGCTGTGTACCTCTCCTATGCAGGTGGTTCACCAGTCATATGCCTAAGTCAGGCCCTTTTGTCACCTCTATCAGTTCTCTAGGATGGCCCGAGCGCTTAATGGGATTGACTGCTGAGAACGTGGTATGGGTCAATAAAGAGGTATTTGGAGCTGAAGTCATACTCAAAGGCGAAGGATTCCCGAATGTTCCGTTAATAGGAAGGAAAGGTTGTGTCAACTACAACCCTTCCTTATTGATCAAGCAATTTGGGTACATACCTCAAGGGGCGCCAAAGCCCGAGGAGATACAGGAATCTCTGTATCTCACCGGGGCAATTGGGAAAGAGATGCTGACCAAGCTTGAGAAAGCCTGGAAAAACTTGCACAAGAGAGGGAAGCTTTCAGGTAGCAGAGGGGATACTCGAGGTCCTAGCCCATATGTAGAATGGATTCGTGAGCGAGCTGTGAAATTCCTTATGCCGTATCCAGCGGTTCAGCCATTGCATCCTCCAGTAGAGGAGCCTACCACTGTGGACATGCAGGTCTACAAGCAGCTGATGGCGGAGAAAGAAGAGCTAGCAAGGGCTAAAGAGGCTTTAGAGCAGGAGAATGCCCAGCTTCGGCATGAAAAGATTGAAACAGGATATGTTTCTAAGCAACAGGTTGAAACTCTGAAACATCTGAAGACTACGCTATTGGAATTGTCTGAAACCAAGAAGCGTCTAGAGTTAGATGTGGACTCAGTTAGTAGTGTGTTGGCCACCAAGAAGCAAGAGTTGGAAAGGGCCTACACAAAGCTAGCCAAGTTCAGAGAACACTGGGATCTCACTATGACCAAGCGCAAGGAACGAGAAGAAGAGCTGAAGACACAGATTGCTCAGTTAGAAGAACAGGTCAAAATGAAGAACGAAGAGCTTGAAGAAGAAGCCTGTCGCCGATACGAGGCCGAGCGCAAGTTGACAGATGCCATGACGAATTTGGAAGATTTCCAGCATAGAGCAGATGCCAAGAGACCCAAACCTGGGGGCGGTGCCAATGATAAGGCTTGGAAAGACTTTGTCAGAGACATCCAGGGGACGGTCAGGAAGAGGGATCGACTGATAGAAGGTTTGATTTATCAACCAGATCATGCAGAGACGAAGAAGATGGTCGAGGACTTCCGCAACCGTACCCGTATTTGATTTCTCTTGTATTCTGTAGGTTGAGATCACCACCAGGCATGTTGGCTGGGATCCTCTTTGTCATATCAGCTGTATGGAGCGTAGTTATGTAACTTCTTGACAAGACTATTATTCTAAGCAATATATGAGGGTTTTTCCAAATATTGTCTCTATGGTTTATCTCGTCTTGCTACCACTGACACTGGAATTGGAGGGGAAATATCTCCAATGCACACATGCACGTTAGCATTTTTGTATTTCTGTTTGCATAAATCATACTGCATAGCATTTCTCTAGCAGGTCAGAGCACTTATCCAGCCTTTGTTTTCACCAGAGGGTAATTCTCGGGGAATTGTTTGAGGCAAGAGTAGAGTGCTGAAGACGACCAAGGGGGCTGAAGTAGATTTGAGCAGAATCAAGCAGCACAGTCAGTTACAGGTAATTGGCAGCTATGGCTGAAGGCAATTTCCAGGCTCCTAACACCTTGGCAAGGTTTACTGTGGCGTCCAACCATCAGTATGATTCTATGGAAGGCTTCCCGCAAGCGGACAATCTAACTGCAGCCCAAGTTGTGCAGCCTGCTGTTGAGAACAGAGATCGGCATGAGCAGTTTCTTGTCCGAAATGAACGCTATCCTCCTGTTAACAATCAATGTGTTGCTTTCCCTGTGATGAATTACCGGAGAGATATTCCAGTGACCGGGTTAGTAGATCCAAGAGCTCTTGACGATGGTAGAAGAGTCCGAGTGTTGGAAGAGCAAATGAAAGCCTTGGAAGCGAAAGATGCCGTTAACCTGGATGCTGTAGCCATGTGTTTGGTTCCTGACCTGGTGTTGCCGTACAAGTTCAAAGTGCCGGAATTTGAAAAATACACAGGAGATAGCTGTCCGAAGTTGCATTTGATGATGTTCTGTCGAAGGATGACTTCGTTTGTGCGAAATGACAAATTGATGATCCATTGCTTTCAGTATAGCCTGACTGGGGCATCTCTGAGATGGTATGTGCAATTAGAGAGTAATCAGATTCGATCATGGGTGGATTTAGCCAGAGCTTTCATGAAGCAGTACGATTACAACTTGGATTTGACTCCTAGTCTTGTAGATCTGCAAGAATTGTCTCAGGCGGAGAATGAATCGTTCAGAGGATATTTGCGAAGATGGAAAGAATTGGCTGCTAGTGTTCAACCACCGCTTCCGGAAAGAGAACTGGTTGACATCTTCTTGGGTACTCTGAAAGGCCATTATTTTGACAAATTGTTCAGTTGCACAAGCTTTGTGGGCCTGATGAGGCTGGGAGAGATTGTTGAGAGAGGACTCAGGAGTGGAAAGTTTCGAGGTGTTCCTTACGTCCCAGTTAATAAGATTGAGTCAGTTGTCAGTTCTCAAGAAGAGTGGGAAGGAGATGATGCCACCTCAGAATCTCTAGCATCTCAAGATCAGTTTTCAGACACTTCAAGTCAATGATCGTCCTACTGCCGATCGCGTCAGCATGCTCCACGAAGACCAAGGAAACCTGAAAGGCAGTTCACTCAGCTACCAGTGTCGTACAGTCAGTTGTTGCCAGATCTGGTCAGAAGCGGATTGATAGTGCCGAAAGAGACTAAGCCGGTGATTCCACCTTATCCTCCAGGTTTTGAGGCCAGCGCCCGCTGTGAGTACCATGTTGGGGCACAGGGGCATTCAACGAATGATTGTAAGGTGCTTAGAAGTCAGATTCAGGATCTGTTAGACTCCAGCCGTATTTGCATCACTTCTCAGGGTTTTGTTCAGATTAATGATTTTCCATCCTCCAGTTGTGCGGGTTCGTCAGTTAATATCATGGAAGACTCCGCAGGAAGTGTGTGCTCTGAAGATTGTCAATCAGAGAGTTCAGTTGAATATGGGAGAAGTTTCTAGAGGTTTCTGTGCCGGGTGTCGCATCTGTTTTCTCTGCTTAATCCGTTTAGTTTTTGTGCACTAGTGTCTGCCGACCACCACCAGGATTGTTGGCTGGGGTCGTTATATTCATACTCATTTGTGCTCACCTGCTGATTTTGTTGGTTGTACATGTATGGGAGATGTTCGTCTGTGTGCTTATAGCTTGAGTTTCTCTTTATCTCGTTGTGAATATGTGTTTGCTTTCTGCGCTGCATTATCATTCAACAGGTATATCAGAACCGTGGGTCTTATTTCCTCATCGTCCAGTTTATTGCAGGAATTCCTTCAGAGATATGGAACAGAATCAGTTTGAATTGATTGAAGTCCAAAGCCAGCTGGGGCAGATGATGAGAGACATGCAAGAGATGCGTCTGGAACAAAAGATTCTCAAGGAGGAGAACAGTCAGCTGAAGACCCAAATGAGTTTGATCATGGAGGTAGTCAAGAATGTGCTTAGAAAAGAAGACGATCAGCTATTTGAAGCCGCAATGAAGAAGCTCGCGCCACCTGTGCATATGGAACCTGAGCAGCAGCAACAGAAGATACATCCGGCTCAGCGGAGGATCCAGGAAGGGAAGCCAAAGAGAATGTTTGAGGCGCCGCCTATGACCTATGCTGAGCTCTTGCAGACCTTATTGAGGTTTAATCTGGTTGAGAAGAGAACGTTAGCACCACCAACGAGAGCGTTTCCTCAGGGATACGATGCCAGCAAGCAATGTGAATTTCATTCTGGGGCATTCGGACATGACATCGAGGGTTGTCATGCTTTCAAGCACAATGTTCAAGACCTGATTGACTCGCACGATATTGAATTCACGCCGGGCGGCATAGCTGTGCATATTGCTCCTGTCTCGGTCGATGCTAAAATGACAGATGTTTCTAAAGCTGCAGTGGGTCAGAAGCGTATCCTGGACTCCATGGTGTCAGAATCTCCAGGCCCACAACTGTTGCCTATTCCTGGGGCAGATCTAAGAAAGAAAATGGTTAAGCATAAGGAGAGCGTTAATCAGTACATTGAAGGTCAAGAAACCAATGTTGCATTTGATACAAAGGGTGTTCAAGGGTCAACCCGATACCAGCAGCAGCAGCCTCAGCAGGGGGCACAGCAGGCTCAACGAAGATTCCAGGGTAGTAAACCGAGAAGAGTGTTTGAGAAGCCTCCCTCAACATATGCCGAGTTGTCGCAGACATTGTTGGGATTGAATCTAGTAGAGAAAAGAACTCTGGCACCAATAACGGGAACTCCCCCGTTTGGTTATGATGCAAGCAAGCACTGTGAGTTTCATTCTGGAGCCCCGGGTCACGATATAGAAGGTTGCCATGCTTTTAAGCACCAAGTGCAGGATTTGCTTGATAGTGCAGCAATCAGCTTCGGGCCAAGAGGTCCTAGGGTCATCTGAATGAAGGAGGAAGGGCTCTATAATTTGGCTGGGTCGTTGAAAGCAGATCAGGGCAGCATCAAATTGCCCCTAATAAAGATAGCTGGTTCAGCAGCAGGGCAGATGTGAAAGCCCGGTTTTCAGAAGCTAGCATATTTTCTTTGTTTTAGCTTGTCATTGCTTTACATTTGTAGTTGCTTTCCTGTTTGAATTCGTAAGCTTGTTTGTAAAACTCGTTGTTTTCATTCAAATTGATGATAATGAAATAAATATGCATGTTTTGATTGAATCCAGACGTGTTCACTAATTGTTTTTACAAATGTCCACCGCTTGGTTAAGAAGAATTTGGGGAGGATGACGAAAATGACCGACATGCAACTACCGATATTGTATGCTTTTGAAATAAAACCTGCTGATGATGTACAGGCATTGTTTCAAATCCCTAAACACCGGAGATATAAGGAAGATAATCCCTTGTTAACCCCTTTGAGCCTTGCAGTAGGAGTTTCTTTCTGTGAATGAAAAAACCCTCAATCTTAACCTGGGGCGGGGTAGGTGTTAGCTAATTCGACCGGGCGCCCAAATTGCAAAAGGAGTGTCCGTTCGAGGATTAATCACACCCCTAGAGGTCGTGCCTAAAAGACCATAATGGTTCAATCAAGAGTGGGACAGCCACATCACTTCCCAAAGAGTCAGGCAACCAGTGTTACACGACTTGTTCGAAAAAAAGGGAAGAATGAAAAAGAGTCAAAAGCCCGCTAAGTCAAGAAAACTTCAAAACAAATGACTTAGGCAAAAATGAGGGCATCCCGCTGGACTTAAAAAAAAAATCAAAAGAAACTCAAAAGGAGTCAGTCCAGGCAAAAGTTAGGGATATGAAAAGAAAAAGATGAAAAGGATCCAAAGAAAAATCCTCGATGGAAATACGAGTCGTGTTACCTCAAGTGTCAAAGATGAAAAGTGAGTGGCTGTTACTCCAAAAAACTCATAGTTTCTCGAACTATCACTCCTATCTGTCAGCCTCTGAAAGGTGAGCGCTAAGGTCAAATTAGCTGAACGTAGGATGGGAGAACACCAAGGAGAACGGGTGGGTTAAAATAAACTTTGAGCCTTTATCCTTTCCTTCAAAACCATGAACCTGACCACGTTACAACCTTCAAAAGTCCTAATTGAAGCAGGTTGTTTCGAAAGCATACTCCGGTAAAGGTCACGTCGATTCTGACTCCTAAAAAGGTTCCTCTTACCATGTTGGTACTGATGTTGATAAATGTTTTGTGCATTATATGCCATAAACTGTTTTTTTCTTTTCCCAGTGAACAGATTGGATGTCAAAGCTGTCATATGTGTTGCATTAATACATCTTTTATGCATAACAACTTGTTTTACTTGCGAGTAAGTGCTTGACAGCAGAAAAGCTTCCTACAATGGAAAGTATGGTCAAGATAGAATGTTCCGAGAGCAGGGGCAAGCTTTTATTGTAATCCCCAGTCAGGTCAGCTTTTCGAAGTCAGTTATTCTGGGGCAATCAGGTTGAGATTCGGTGAATGCGTCGTAGTCAGGAGGTACTACTCTGAATCAGATAATCGGGGCAAGGTCATTGCAGCCAGAGGCAGATCATCTTAAGCGCGCAAAGGTTGTGCGAGAAGCAGGTGAGGTGAAGTATCTCTTGGAAGTTCAGAACACTGAGGCATGTTATATCAGACCATCAGGGAACAGATTTGCAGATTTCCTTTCAGGGACTATCCCCACAGATGTCCTATAGGCTGGGGCATATCAGAAGAGAGAGGGTTGGTCCTCTTCGTACCAGCAGGGCCATTCAGAGTTATGCGGGCAGATGCAGTCGATTTTCGAGAGCGAGATGAATGCGGGAAGTCATGTCACTATCCCTTGACTCTTCAAGGCTGCGTATTCATGAAGGATATTTTCCAGCGTCAGTTGTACCTGACCCAGCAAGATAGCTTAAGAGCTCAAACCCATGTCTGCGATTACTGTGAAGCCCATCCGTGCTGACGCATCAATTTCCAGACCCGAGCTTCATCAGAGCGCAGGAGGACTCCCTCCATTGTCTCCAGCAAAGACCAATTTGTCATTGGCATGGATAAGCTATCCCCCAGAGGAGTCTAATCATATTCAGCACGTCTGCTATTCCACAGCGAAGTTATATACCCCAGCAGGGTATTATTTCGTCGAGGCGTTCGGTTAAGTTCCCAATATCCCCAGCGGAGTTGATTTCACTCTCCCAGCATTTATTTTGCTAGGACGATTCAGTGATATCCAGTTTATCCCCAACAGAGTTGGCCTCGCCTTCAGCATTTATTTTGATGAAGTGGTTCTGTACCCGGCTCTCTCCAGCAGCTCGAGCCTGCACTAGCATATTGCATGCATCATATTTGCATCATACTTGCATATCATTGTCAGAATGCGTAGCATTTCTATCCAGAATGGAGCATTACGCTGTAGAAAGATCAAAGCATTTGCATATGCATACGAAGCACAAGTCAGGTTTTCTATCAGCCTCACATGGCGCGTGAATTACTCTGTGATCAGTTCAGGGGCATTTATCCAGCAACAATATTCAGACAGTTCAGCAGATTATTTGTATCAGATCTTACGATAGCTGTGCTTTGATCAATCGGTCATCTGATATCGCCAGACTTTTCTTCCCGTCAATTCACATTGACGATGTGTTCCTCCAATAAGAGGATTTCTCCGTCTACCATTAGACGTCTTGAGTACGAATGTGGTTTTCTTTCCGTCTATCCATAGACGATGTGAAGTTGCGGGTGGTCGCAGTAGGGCTTCAAGAAGGGGTTTCCCCCCAGGATGTGCTTTCCTTACCGTCTATCAGTAGACGAGGTGAAGTTTTGGTTGGTTTTCAATAAGGTTCAAAACAGGGTTTTTCTAGCAAGCGGCTTTCCTTTCCGTCTGTCAGCAGACGATGTGAAGTTTCGAGCTACTGTTCAGCGGGTTTCTTATTGCCAGATCATACATATGATGAGGTGTTTCCCCAGCGAGTCTTCTCCGGCTATCCTTGGTTGTTGAGGGGTTTCAAAACGATTTTGGATATTGGTTCTCTTTCTGGTTATTGGGCATGATGACGTTTAAGAGGGACTTTTCTGACCATCAATCCTTATTGATGTCGAGGCTCTTCGAAGAATGTTCAGTTTTCGTGATTGTCGATTCTTATTGACGACATGGTTCTTTAAAGGTGGTTTTCTTCCCGCCAGTCCATACTAACGATGTGGCCCCTTCAAGGATATTGATCTTTCCATCAATTTCCGTAGACAGAAGGATTCTGGAATTCAAGGGATGGTGTTGAATTGCGTTATGGTGTCTTCCCGTCTATCAGTAGACGATGTGAATTTGGAGATTATTTCTTCCCGTCCATCTTTGGACGATGTGAGTATGGAGATTAAGGCTTTGTTCCCGTCTATCCTTAGACGATGAGAATATTGATTTGTTCATCAGTCAGGATGATCCCGTCTACTCTTAGACGATGAGAATATTGATTTGTTCATCAATCAGGATGATCCCGTCTATCTTTAGACGATGTGTGTATGGAGATTAAGAATTTCTTCCCGTCTATCCTTAGACGATGTGAATATTGATTTGTTTCATCAGTCAGGATGATCCCGTCTACTCTTAGACGATGTGAATATTGATTTGTTTCATCAGTCAGGATGATCCCGTCTACTCTTAGACGATGTGAATATTGATTTGTTTCATCAATCAGGATGATCCCGTCTACTCTTAGACGATGTGAATATTGATTTGTTTCATCAATCAGGATGATCCCGTCTACCCTTAGACGATGTGCATATGGAGATTAATGGTGTCTTTCCGTCTACCCTTAGACGATGCAAGTACGGAGATTATTTCTTCCCGTCTATCAGTAGACGATGTGAATGTGGAGATTATTTCTTCCCGTCTATCAGTAGACGATGTGAATGTGGAGAGTATTCCTTCCCGTCTATCAGTAGACGATGTGAATTTGGAGATTATTCCTTCCCGTCTATCTTTGGACGATGTGAATTGAGAGATTAATGTTGTCTTTCTGTCTATCTTTAGACGAGGTGAGTATTCAATCAGGATGTCTTCCCGTCCATCTTTGGGCGATGTGAGTATGTTTCTCTTCCGGCCTATCAGTAGGCAACGTGAAAGGATCAGGTATGTTGTTGTAGCCCTCAGGGTTTGTTATATGGGGTATCACAAGCAACGGGTATTCAAATCAGGAGTTCTTTATCAGATGATTAATCAGTTTGGTGCCGCAATAACTGGACTCGGTTTTCTGGACTTTATTCCCCAAGCAGTTTACAGTATATGCTCGCGGTTGGCAAATTTTCGGGTTTTATTTGTATTCAACCGTCTCGTACCTCTGAATGTTTGAAGGCTGAGCGCTCTTCAAACCCTTCAGGTCCAAGTCGCTTGAATAGGGGCAGCTGTTGCACCCTAAAATTTGACCAACCGATTCTCCTATCTGACTCATGGTTTAAATTCATATTCGCAGCTCAGACATGTGATATTTGTGCACAAGCAGGGGATATCAGAGTTTACAGCTTGACTTTCGTCTATCAGATATGGCAGATCTAGTCCAGATCACCAGGGTTTTATTTTCGGGAAATTGCGCGCTCCTCGGTGATTTTTAGCTTGCACAGTGATTTTGAGGCTATTCTGATGCCCGGGGATCTCTGTTCGATTCGATCTGGTCTCGTGCGCTCTTTTACGGGGGTCATGTGCATTCATCTGCATTTTTAGGGTTTAATAGGCTTTTGTGAATTTTTAATAGGCTTTATAGATTTTTCTGGAATTTAAATAGGGTTTTTGAATATTTTAATAGCTTAATCCTCTTTTTAGAATTTTATAGAATATTTTAAATAGATTTTAATCATTTGTAGAATTTTTAATAGAATTTAAATAGCTTTCATCATTTTTAGAATATTAGTGAATTTTTCTTAGCATATTAAATAGAATGACAAATTAGGGTTAATAGAAATAGGTTTAATTGTTTTTTAGATAATATAGAAAATAATATAGTTTTTCTTTTATTAATGATAGATTTTAATAGATATTAAATGATATTAGAATTTTAATAGAAATTAGTAGAAGTTTAGAGTTTAATTAGGTTAATTGTTTTTTAGATTTAATTAGGATAATATAGAATTAATTAGAGATTTAATCATTTTTTAGAGTTGATTAGGAAATTAGCTAATTAGGTTTAATTGTTTTTATTTTAACTCAGTTTTTTATGGTTTTTTTATTCATTTTTCGTATGGGCCCAGGGGATGTTTTTTTGTGAGGCCCAGTTCTCATCAGTTTGGTCCAGAATTATTCAGAAAGTCCAAATTCGTCCAGCAAGTCCAGCCAATTCGTCCAGGAGCTTCTAGAAAGTTCTAGCACTTTCAGTGCTTTAAATAGGCGCCACGTGTAGCAAACAGAAGAGTCCACGTTACGCACACTCAGACTCACACGCGTTCACTCTCATTCTCTCTCCGAGGACACGCGGCGCGCATGCAATCACGCCACCACACTCAGACTCCCCCAATCCTGTGCCACTTGTCTTCCCCTCACCTCCTCACCGGAAACTCCCCTGACCGGCATGCAAATCCGGTGAACCCCCACCGCCGGCAACCCCAACCAACTCCGGCCACCACCTGAACCACCAGAAAACCCAGAATCACCCTATCTTCTTCATTCTCCCCCTTCCTCCTCCGTCACCTTCATCTGATCCCTCGCCGGAAACATCATCGTCGCCGGAATCTTCATACCTTCATACAACCTTTTCCAGAATCCACTCAAACCTCCATCATCCTCATCCCAGAATTTCCAGAACGCTTGAATATTCATCATTTTCATAAAGAAATTCCTCAAACCTTCATACAACATCTCCAGAACGCCATCTCCAGAACGCCATCTCCAGAACGCCATCAAACCTCCATAAGTCCTTCAATCCTCCCAGCTTCATCAAGATTCCTCGTTCTTCAACAAAGCCACCAAGATGTTCAAATTTCAGATGCGTCCAAATCGTCTTCATCTGGATCTATGAAGAACACAAGCGCACTCATCCAGATCTCCAGATTCGTCGTCTGCTTCTAGGAGATTTCCAGATTTCTTCGCTCCAACCTTCATCTATAGCGTCTTCAGAAAAGTCCTTCAAAGAAGGCGAACTAATCCCCAGGTATGCTTTCTAAAACTCCTTGTGTGTTCTTCGTTAGATTGCGTTGCCTTCAACGATTCATAGATTGGTTAGGGTTTTGAGGAATTGATTTGGTGCGTGGTTTGTTGTATGACGCTGGGATTTGGGGTTTGATCTTGATATTGTGTTTGATGATGATTTAGAACAGTTAGGTTTAGAATGATCACGTTGCTGGGTTGGTGTTTGTTGTTGATTGAGATTTCGTGAGAAGGGTACGAAGGTTTCAGATAGGTTGAGTTGCAGAGAGAGTGAGTTGGGGGAGACGGGTGAACGGCTAGGGTTTAGAATGATGAACAGTACCCTGGGTTTGTGAGGAGGGAGATGGTTTTGTTTAGGGTTCGTTCAGATTAGGGTTAGGCTATTGGGCTGAGCCCAAACATGTTTCGCTGCCAACACCCCCTCAATTGCTCGTTCCCCCCTAGCGTGTGAGAGTCTGGGTATATGGATATGGGCCTTAGGCCCCAATTGCTAATAGCACCCCCCTGGGCGTAGGCCCAATGAAATAACAACTGAAACTTGCTAGTGCTGCACCCCCATACGTTTTTTTCTGGCTGTTTGATTTCTGAGTTTGGGCCTACGCCCTTTTGCTGTTAACACCCCCAATGTGAGCCCAATGCTTTAGTAACTCATAACTCCTTGCTGTTTAAACCCCCCCAGCTTTATTCCATTTTCTTTTATTTTTTTCTTTTATATTTTCTTGTATTGCAAATAAATCATAATAAAATGAAAATAGGTGATTTTTTTTTTTTAATTCTTCTTTTTTCAGCCATTTCATGAAAATGTTAAGAAAATTAAATAAAAATAAAAATGACATTTTATTTTTGTTTGATTATATTTTGGTATATTTTCCATTTAATTGATTTCTTTTATTTTTTAATGCATGCATATCATTAGAAAATTCATGAAAAATGGTAGATTTAGTCAAATAATTCCGTTCTTTTTTCTGTAGACTCGTAATTCAGTGTAGAATTTTATATTGCAGAAACATTAGCTTAATCATGCATTTTCATTTTAATTGCATTTTTTCACTGTTATTGATGTTGAATAATTGGTTTGTGGATATGTCTGTGTTGCTGATTTTAGTTCTTTCATCTGGTGTTGAATTTTGTTCTGATTTTTCAGTATGTTATCCTAGAGCCCTGTGGGTCTCCCCTTAGATTTTTGATAGATTTTTGTAGGGTGTCCTGATGTGTTTTGTCTGAGCCTGAAGATAGGAGAAGTCTTGATGACTTCTGACTTTGAAGTTCAACTGTGGTTGAACTTCAGAGATAGTCTCTTGTGGTTTCTTGGCCTGTGGGTTCTTCTTGAAGGTGGGAGCTGACTGAAGTCCTGTTGGAGCTTGCAAAGATGCATTGGATTGAGGCTTAGTCTAGGAGCTGGTTGTCTGTTTGTGAGGTTCGAGATCCTGAAGTTTGAAGGGAGTTTATGGTACTTTCCCGAGGAAGGCACTATGAATGACTTTCATTCTTTCTTCTCACCTCTTTCTTAAGTATCCAATGATGTTGGAGCCAACTTGTGAGTTTAATTTCTCCTGAGGAGGAATATAAACTGATCACAGTTGTTGAGCCACATGGGATACGATTCCTAAGTGGAAGCCCCCTAGTACTTTCCTGAGGAAGGTCCTATGGGTCTATTCATTTAGTTCCATTAGTTTATCTAGGATTTCTTAAGTATCCAGTGATGTCGGAGCCAACTTGTGAGTTTAATTTCTCCTGAGGAGGAATGTAAACTGATCACAGTTGTTGAGCCACGTAGGATACGATTCCTAAGTGTCAGCCTCCTAGTACTTTCCTGAGGAAGGTCCTATGAGTCTGTTCACTTAGTTCCCTTAGTGCATATAGGTTTTTCTCAAATATCCAGTGATGCCGGAGCCTTCATGTGAGTTTAATTTCTCCCGAGGAGGAATGTAAACTAATCACAGTTGTCGAGCCGCATAGGATATGACTCCTGAGTAGTAACCTCCTGGTACTTTCCTGAGGAAAGCACCATGGGCTTGTCTGCTTAGCTCCCTTTCTTTGGTAAGCTTGTTCTGAAGCTTGGAGAATGGGATTGTTTCCTCTTGCTTAGGTTTTGGATTAGAATTGTTGCTTAGATCTTTGCTTAGGGTGCTGTATAGAGTTTTGTTTAGAGATAGATTAGGAGCGTGTTTCAGGTTTGTTAGGGGCCTTGCCCAGGAGTAGCTTCTTGTTTTGTAGATAGGGGCCCTGCTCAGGGTTAGTCTCTTTGTATTGTTTGTCTTGTATGATGTTGTGATGCATTAAACTTAGGTGTTCATTTAGATAGTTCTGAATAGGTGCATCTTAGAAGTAGACTTTGTGTGCATGAGAAGTTGAGGTGGTCCTCCTTCTGCTTGTTTGTTATTGCGTGGCTTTGCTTGTTGGTATTTGGTAGAGCTGAGCTCCCTTGCCTCTGTGGTTTGCGGCCTTCGCGCCTTGTTTGTCTAGTTGTTGCATTCATGCATATTCTCAGTATTCCTTTACTTTGCAGTTTCTTGTTTGTAGTTTAGTCCTGTTGCCATGATCCCTTAGGAGCTCTGACTTCTCCGCCGCGGAGTTGTTATGATAGACATTAGGATGGTCAACCAGGTGTGATAGCAGTAGGTAGACTCCCCTGTTTCTCAGCTATAGTTCTAGGGTTTCCCTTTCCTTTCTGTAGGAGCGTTTGAGTAGCTTGACCCGTAGTTAGCTGAACTACAGCTGCTCTGATTCTTCGTACCAGACGAAGATATGTAGGCATAGGATGCGATATCCTAGCGAGCACACTAAAGACTAACCTTTGTTCTCTCGCGGCTGTGCGATCGAGACTTCCCCGCTAACGACCGATTGTTATCCCTTTCTCTTGCCTGAGCGCATTTGAGACCAGATTGTATTTGTAGGTTCCCGAGCCTTAGAGACCAGTTTGTTTTCTCACTGCTGTGTGAGAGCCCCTGTTTACCCGTAGTTAGTCGAACTACGTTTGCTCTGATCTTTCATACCAGATGAAAGTACGTAGGCACAGGACGCGATGTCCTGGCGAGCAACCTTTCCCCCGTTTAGTCGTAGGCAGTCGAACTACGTTGACTCTGACTTTCCCATTGCACGAGGGAATACGTAGGCCCAGAACACCGTATGTTCTGTCGAGTCCTGTCCTCTTATTTTCTTTTCAGACCAGCCATTAGCGTAGATAGATAATACACCCTTTTACCTATAAACACCAAGCGTGGATCCCATCGAGTACGATGGACGTGAGGGGTGCTAACACCTTCCCCTTGCGTAACCGACTCCCGAATCCAGGTTTTGGTTGCGATGACCATACCTTTTCCCGTCTTTGCGAGGTTTACTTCGAGCGTTTCCTTTCCCGCTCTGAGGGATAAATAACGCACGGTGGCGACTCTCCTGTCAAGCCGGCGCCGATTTTCGCAGTAGCGACAGTAGTCATTATAAGTCTCCTCATCTTCAATAGAAACTTGAGATTCTTCTTTAACTTCATCTAGGTTATGCAATTCAGTATCACTATGCTCCATCTTAACAGGAATTTCTTCCTGTTCCAGCTCTTCTTCAGAGATCTTTGAACTTTGACCAATGTCATCAGTTTTCTTAAAAGTCATCTCAGCTTCATTGAAAACTACATCTCTACTTGTGCTACACCTCCTGTGACCTGGCTCTAGGCACCACACCATATGAGCTTTGACTCCTTCTGGATATCCAAGGAACATACATCTCAGAGCTCTAGATTCGACCTTGTATTGCCTAATATGAGCACAAGCTAAAAAACCAAATACTCTAAGTCTGTCAAGACTAGGTGGATGTCTCGACCAGACTTCTTCAGGTGTCTTCATTCCTAAGACTGTCGAGGGATACCAATTTATCAAGTATGTTGTAGTCACAATAACTTCTGCCCAAAACACCTTCTTCAATTCTGAACTTACCTACATAACCCTCACCCTTTCCATAATTCTTCGATTAAGCATTTCAGCTAAACAATTTTGTTGGGGAGTCCCTGCAGTAGTTATGTGCCTAACAATACCATATGCAACACAATAGTTGTTGAAAGTTGTCACACCCTAATTTTTTACCTTAAGATTTCACCTCCTTGTTTTTATTTTTATCTTTATATCTTTTGTGCGTGTTTATTGCGGCTAACCAATTTGTGCAGTGGTTTAAAGTGGAGAGAGCACTCATTCTCACAATACATGTTTAATTGAGTCTGGTTCAAGCTAGCCCTAGAATTCAGACAAATTGGATTCAGGCCAATAAAAGTCAAATATATTCAAGATAGTAAATTGGCCCAAATTTAAGCTCATGTTGGATTATTTTCAAGCTATGCTCATTAAGATGGAAGGAGTTCTCCATATTCAAGCTCAAGTATTGCATCAATGTCTAAATTGTGATCAGGTTTACAGGGTTTAAAGGTTTCAATCCATGCAAATTCAAAATTCAATGTGATTC
>OZ012740.1:647566533-647715624 GCA_963859935.3 Lathyrus sativus
GGGATTGGATCGAGGATTCTGTCAGATAGCTTCATCCTTTTACCATAACTTCTAAGGTTATCCTGAGAAACCGGACGTGGTCGCTGACGGGGAAAATCCTGAGCTTCAAGCTGTGCAGAGGGTCTCTTAGGCCTATCATGCCTTGGTGCAGGTTCTTCAGACACCTGTGGAGCAAGTATGCCAGCTGTAGCTTCGGGCATTTGCTCACATTCTCTTCAGAGTACGTTCCTTAACACTTCTGCCATCAAACCCAACTGACTCTTCAACTGGTTGTTCTCCTCTTTGAGCGCATCTTGATTCCACCACAACTCTTGCATGTCCTTCATGAACTGCCCTAGCTGGCTCTGAACGTCCTTCAATTCCGCTTGTACCTGTTCCATCGCTCGGATCAACCTGAAACAACCCTGAAACAACCTGTAACAACAGAGGGTTAGATAAATAAACCGGAGGCACATGTTATGCAAAATGATTATGCAAGTGCAAACGTGTGTCTGTGCCTAGGGAGAGATTCCCCCCTGATTCTAGTTTCCGAGACAAATAAAGTCTGACATCCAATCATGGAAAGAAAACCTCATATATATCTGAAAAACCCATGCGGGCAGCGTACAACTGTAATCGAATACAACTGAAGCAACAAGTGTGACCCCAACCAACAAGCCTGGGGGTGATTAGCATATCAATGCATAAAAGATACAAAGAAATATAAAGAAATCAAGTGCGGCTACAGGCACGGAAATCTTCCAATAACTCCTTCGTAGTGGGATGGTCAGGCTTGGTGAGCAGACCCCGGATCAGCAGATCCCTCTGCCTGATGGTATCCTGGAGATCCTTGGCAAAGTCCCCACGAGCACCTTCTCCAGAGAAGTCTTCCACTCTGCACCTCTTAGCATCAACTCTGAGTTGGCAATCCTTCAGGTTTGTCGTAGTTTCAACTAACCAATATTGAGCGTCGAAGCGATGCCTCAGCCTCAATCTTCTTGTCCTTGATCTCAATCTGGACCTCTAGCTTGGCTATTTGTTGCTTTAGCTTCTCCTCTCGCTCTTTGTGGTTGGTCAGAGTATTGTTCCACAATGTCTCGAATTTGGATAGCTTCAGATACGCCCTATCCAAGTCTTGCTTTTTAGTGGTGAGGACACTGTTAACAACTTTGAAATCCAAACCTAAGCGTTCACGCTCAGCCCTCTGTTTGGTCAAGTCTGTGCCTAGCCGGTTCACCAACTCGGTCTGATTTTTGAAGGAATAGACGGCTTCATTCCTCTCGCTTCTAAGCTGAACAAGTTCTTTTTCCAACTCCTTGTTGGCCTTCTTCAACTCTTCCTTTTCAGCCACTACCTGCTCATACTTCTGGATGTCCACAATGGTAGGCTTCTCATTCATGAGGGGAACCGGAGGAGCCATTGGAGGAAATGGCATCAAAGACTGTTTTGCTCTAGCCTGAACCTAACCCCGATAAGGCTCATAAGTCTGGTTGTTGCTCTTACCCAATAATGTCTTTCCTCGTCTGTGGATGTTAGTCCAAGCATGCTCCAACTTGGTCAGCATGTCACTTTCAAGCAACCCGTTGAGGTACAGAGATTCCTGCACCTCCTCATCCTTTGGTGGACCTCTCAAGGCATACCCGAACTGTTTGATCAATAAGGTTGGGTTGTAGTTAATACATCCCTTACATCCAATCAACAGAACATTAGGGAATCCACTACAACTATAAGCAATCTCAGTCCCAAGCGTATCCCAGTCAAACCAGGTGATGTCTTTGGCTGATAAAGCCATCAGGCGTTCAGACCACTCGGCTGTGTTGGCAGAAGAAACGAAAGGACCTCTCTTGGGCATGTGGCTATCAAACCACCTGTATAACAAAGGAGTGCAGCAGGACACTATTTTCCCTCTCCTGTTCTCATTCTTGTAGTGGATAGAATGATACAGATCACCAAGCAAAGTGGGAACCGGATTCCCCGAGGCAAGCAAGTAGAAAGCATCTACATCTATAAAGTCAGGAAGATTCGGGAACAACACAATCCCGTATATGCACAAAGCCAGAATAGCGTTGAACACGCCCCAACGACCTTTCTTAGCAAACTTCTGAGCTTTTTCCACCATAAAAGATAGAGGGAAGCCATACATCTTGTTCCTCCGAGTGAACTCTCTTCTCAATTCAGTCTCCTCCAAGTGCAAGATAGCTGCAAGGTCAGCCAACTTAGGCTCAGTGTCAACATGGTGAAAAGGCATTTGATCCTTAACAGGAATGCCTATCAAGTCAGCATACTCCTCCAGAGTAGGGGCCAAAACAAAGTCGGGGAACATGAAGCATCTCAGTGGAGCCTCATAAAACTGTAGCAACGTGTACAAACCACTGATCTCGTGGGAGGAGGGCTTGCAAACATACTTCAGCAACCTCCCATATGTCTGTCGGAAATCTGCTAAAACAGCCCCATCAGCCAGGGTCTTCAAACTCAGGATGGCACTAACATCTGGTGTGGGAAATTTGTATGCAATAGTTCTCTTCAGAGTCTCCATAATGGCAAGGGAAGCAAGATCACTAGAATAAGGGATGAAGTATGCACCTGCAACACAGACACACGTTAATGATATGCATATGGAGATGCAAAAATGCAAGATGCACGATGCAAGAATGCTAGGATGCTGCAGGAGATCAAGAGTGTGTTGTTGATTAGGGAAGACCAAAACTCTGTTTCAACAGAACCATAACACTGTTATGCCAATAAGACCCTGATATCAATATCGTTGATTCAAACTGTCAAGAAAACCATGTTGTCTGGAGGTCAAAGTTTCCTGCATAACTCAGCCCCGCTAACAGGCATGAATCCTATCCACTGACAAGGTATGGCATCCTATGCGTTACCCAGCATCACAGACTTTCACAAAATGATGATATGTTCACCATTTCTGGTTTGGCATCATCATTCCCTGAAGAGGCCTCACTTAGCTAAGTCACAAATGATCGGTCTCCAGAGTCGACAACCCTCAGATCCAACCTCCCGTCGAGCCCTAAGGCCAGAAGAGAAGTCATCAAAGAGAATCTCGTCTGAGCATGGATTGCATGGGGACTGGTGCATGCTAAGCATACAGGTCCACCACTAATTTCCACAACTAATGCTAGGTATATGCTCAAGCCTGGGTCTGGCTTATCACATATCAGGATCTCCCTCCCACAACAGCACAACAAATAATCATATTATACTGAAAGTAAAGTGCAGGAAAGTAAAGTGTGATAAATAAATGCAAACCCAACAAGTAAACAAACAAGTGTTAGGATTGACTCGCATAGGGAATCGTCCTTGTCCCCAGCAGAGTCGCCAGCTGTCGCTACTGCAAAAATAAGGTGCCGACAAAACAGAAGAGTCACCACCTTTCGTTATTTATCCCACAGGAGGGGAAAGGAAACGATCGGAACAAACCTGACGAAAAGGAAAAGACGAGGTCATCGCAACCAAGTCTGGATTCGGGAGTCGATTACGCTAGGGGAAGGTATTAGCACCCCTCACGTCCATCGTACTTGATGGGATCCACGCTTGTTGTGTTTATCTGACGGGTTGGTTATCTATCTACCTATCAAGGTCTGGTTCAAAAGAAAAGAAAATTGACTCGGCAAAACATCGCGCTCCGTGCCTACGTATTCCCGTCTGGAACGAGAAATCAGAGTCAACGTAGTTCGGCTAACTACGGGTTAAGGGGGAAGGTTGCTCACTGTCGCTACTGCGAAAATCGGCGCCGGCTGACAGGAGAGTCGCCACCGTGCGTTATTTATCCCTCAGAGCGGGAAAGGAAACGCTCGAAGTAAACCTCGCAAAGACGGGAAAAGGTATGGTCATCGCAACCAAAACCTGGATTCGGGAGTCGGTTACGCAAGGGGAAGGTATTAGCACCCCTCACGTCCATCGTACTCGATGGGATCCACGCTTGGTGTTTATAGGTAAAAGGGTGTGTTATCTATCTACGCTAATGGCTGGTCTGAAAAGAAAATAAAAGGACAGGACTCGACAGAACATACGGTGTTCTGGGCCTACGTATTCCCTCGTGCAATGGGAAAGTCAGAGTCAACGTAGTTCGACTAACTACGGGTAAACAGGGGCTCTCACACAGCAGTGAGAAAACAAACTGGTCTCTAAGGCTCGGGAACCTACAACTACGATCTGGTCTCAAATGCACTCGGGCAAGAGAAAGGGATAACAATTAGTCGTTAGCGGGAAAGTCTCGATCGCACAGCCGCGAGAGAACTAAAATTAGTCGTTAGTGTGCTCGCTAGGATATCGCATCCTATGCCTACATATCTTTGTCTGGTACGCAGAATCAGAGCAGCTGTAGTTCAGCTAACTACGGATCAAGCTACTCAAAAGCTCCTACAGAAAGGAAAGGGAAACCCTAGAACTATAGCTGAGAAACAGGGGAATCTACCTACTGCTATCACACCTGGTTGACCATCCTAAAGTCTATCATAACAACTCCGCAACGGAGAAGTCAGAGCTCCTAAGGGATCATGGCAACAGGACTAAACTACAAACAAGAAACTGCACAGTAAAGAAATAACAAACATATGCATGAATGCAACAACTAAACACACAAGGCACAAAGGCCGCAAACCACAGAGGTAAGGGAGCTCAGCTCTACCAAATACCAACAAGCAAAGCCACGCAATAACAAACAAGCAGAAGGAGGACCACCTCAACTTCTCATGCACACAAAGTCTACTTCTAAGATGCACCTACTTAGAACTATCTAGATGAACACCTGAGTCTAATGCAACATAATCATCACACAAGTCAAACAACACAAAGAGACTAACCCCGAGCAGGGCCTCCAACAAACCTGAAACAAGCTCCTAATCTATCTCTCAAACAAAACTCTACAGCACCCTAAGCAAAGATCTAAGCCAAAACTCTAATCAAATCCTTAAGCAAGAGGAAACAATCCCAGTCTCCAAGCTTCAGAATAAGCTTACCAGAGAAAGGAAGCTAAGCAGACAAGCTCATAGTGCCTTCCTCAGGAAAGTACCAGGAGATTACTACTCAGGAGTCATATCCTATGCGGCTCGACAACTGTGATCAGTTTACATTCCTCCTCAGGAGAAATTAAACTCACATGAAGGCTCCGGCGTCACTGGATACTTGAGAAAACCTATATGCACTAAGGGAACTAAGTGAACAGACTCATAAGACCTTCCTCAGGAAAGTACTAGGAGGCTGACACTTAGGAATCGTATCCTACGTGGCTCAACAACTGTGATCAGTTTACATTCCTCCTCAGGAGAAATTAAACTCACAAGTTGGCTCCAACATCACTGGATACTTGAGAAATCCTAGACAAACTAATGGAACTAAGTGAATAGACCCATAGGACCTTCCTCAGGAAAGTTCCAGGAGGCTTCCACTTAGGAATCGTATCCCATGTGGCTCAACAACATGTGATCAGTTATATTCCTCCTCAGGAGGAATTAAACTCACAAGTCGGCTCCGACATCATTGGATACTTAAGAAAGAGGTGAGAAGAAAGAATGAAAGTCATTCATAGTGCCTTCCTCAGGAAAGTACCATAAACTCCCTTCAAACTTCAGGATCTCGAACCTCACAAACAGACAACAAGCTCCTAGACTAAGCCTCAATCCAATGCATCATTGCAAGCTCCAATAGGACTTCAATCAGCTCCCACCTTGAGAAGAACCCACAGGCCAACAAACCACAAGAGACTATCTCTGAAGTTCAACCACAATTGAACTTCAAAGTCAGAAGTCATCAAGACTTCTCCTAACTCCAGGCTCAGACAAATCATATCAGGACATCCTATAAAAATCTATCAAAAATCTATGGGGAGACCTACATGGCTCTAGGATAACATACTGAAAAATCAGAATGAAATTCAACACCAGCTGAAAGAACTAAAATCAGCAACACAGACATATCCACAGACCAATTATTCAACATCAACAACAGTGGAAAATGCAATTAAAATGAAAATGCATGATTAAGCTAATGTTTTTATACTATAAAATTCTACACTGAATCACGAGTCTACAGAAAAAAGAACGGAATTATTTGACTAAATCTACCATTTTTTGTGAATTTTCTAATGATATGCATGCATTAAAAATATTAAAAAACATCAATTAAAATGGAAAATATACCAAAAATAGGAAATAAAAATAAAATGGCATTTTTATTTTTATTTAATTTTTTAGAGGTTTTCATGAAATGGTAGAAAAAAAAGAATTATAAAAAACAATTATTTCCATTTTTTTATGATTTATTTAATATGCAAGGAAAATACAAAAGAAAAAATAAAAGAAACACAATGGGGGTTCAAACAGCAACACTTATGAGTTATAATGCTTTGGGCCCTGAAGGTGGGGTGTTAACAGCAATTAGGGCGCAGGGCCCAAGTTCAGAAACCAAACAATCAGAAAAAAACATATGGGGGTGCAGCACCAGCAAGTTTCAGTTCATACTATTACTGGGCTCAAATGAGGGGGGTGTTGAAAGCAAATAGGGCCTAAGGCCCACACCAATTCACTCAGGTCTCTCAAACAGGGGGGTGGGACGAGCAATTGAGGGGGCAGTGTTCAGAAACACACTTGGGCTTAGCCCAATGTCCAAACCCTAATCCAATACGAACCCTAATCAAAACTATCTTCCTCCTAATCTCTCTGGCACTGTTCATCCTAACCACCTAGCGCCGCTCCGTCATCTTCCTCCCCTCCCTCACGCTCTCTCTGCAACAAACTCACACAACATTCTGAAACCCTTCTCACGAAATCTCAATCAACAACAAACACCAACCCAGCAACGTGATCCTTCTAAACCTAACTGTTCTCTATCATCATCAAACACAATATCAAGATCAAACCCCAAATCCCAGCGTTATACAACAAACCACGCATCAATGAATATCTCGAAACCCTAACCCCTCTATGAATCGTTGAAAGCAACGCAATATAAAGAAGAACACGCAAGGAGTTTTGGAAAGCATACCTGGGGATTAGTTCGCCTTCTTTGAAGGTCTTTTCTGAAGACGCTATAGATGAAGGTTGGAGCGAAGAAATCTGGAAATCTCCTGGAAGCAGACAACGAATCTGGAGATCTGGATGAGTGCGCTTGTGTTGAAGAACGAGGAATCTGGATCTGTGAAAGTTCTTGGACGAGTTTTAGCTTTGAACGATAAAAGGATCTGGAGATCTATGTTGACGAATGCTGACGAAGATTGTTGGTGACGATCATGTTCAAGAACGACGATGAACTTCTTGGAAGGTGGCGTGGGAAGATGAATACGCTGATGAAACGCATGAAGGTCGTCAACGATCTGGAGCTTCTACGAAGATCATTGGAGATCTTCGAGCATGTTGAAGGTTGAACAATTCCTGGAAGATTGTTGTTGATGTTGATCGGTGGTAGCTGATGAACGGAGAAGAAAGAGGAGAGGATGGGATGTTGGTGAAGACGATGAAGATCCTGAGAATCTGCAAATTTTGCAGATTCCGGCGAGCTGAGCGGTGGTCGGAGTCCGTTAGCAGTGGTCGGAGGCCGTTGTCGCCGGTTTTGCATGCCCGGCGAGGAGTCTCCGGTGAGGAAATGAGGCGAGGACAAGTGTCTCAGGGAGGTGGTTGCATGGGATACGCGTGTCAGCAGAGAGAGAGAGGGTGAGCTTCGGTGGGACGCGTGGCGTGGATTGGGGAAATCTGAGTGGGAATGCGTGGGCCCTTCTGCAGTTAACACGTGGCGTGCCTATTTATGACACTGAGACTTGCTGGCGTGTTCTGGAACCTTCTGGTGTGCGCTGGAAGAATTTGGACTGTTTGGACCATTTTTTTGGACTTGCTGAATTGAGAATTGGGCCTCAACAAAAAACACCCCTGGGCCCATACGAACCTGACCAACAAAAACTGTAAAAAAAACTGCATAAAAAAACAATTAACTAAACCTAATTATATCTAATCAAAACAATTAACACCTAATTAACTAACTTCCTAATCAACTCTAAAAAATGATTAAAACTCATATTATCCTAATTAAACCTAAAAATCAATTAAGATCTAATTAACTCTAAAATTCAGTTAACCTAATTAAACTCTAAAAAATGATTAAAAGTCTAATTAATTCTATATTATCCTAATTAAATCTAAAAAAATCAATTAAGATCTAATTAAACTCTAAACTTCTACTAATTCCTATTAAAATCCTAATATCATTTAATATCTATTAAAATCTATCATTAATAAGAAAAAAAACTATATTATTTTCTATGTTATCTAAAAAACACTTAAACCTATTAATCCTAATTTTTATCATTCTATTTAATATGCTAAGAAAAAAATTCACTAATATTCTAAAAATGATAAAAGCTATTTAAATTCTATTAAAAATTCTACAAATGATTAAAACCTATTTAAAATATTCTATAAAATTCTAAAAAGAGGATTAAGCTATTAAAATATTCAAAAACCCTATTTAAATTCCAGAAAAATCTATAAAGCCCTGTTAAAAATCCACAAAAGTCTATAAAAAATCCTAAAATGCAGATGAATGCAAATGACCGCCGTAAAAGAGCGCACGAGACCAGATCGAATCGAACAGAGAGCCCCGGGCATCAGAATATCCTCAAAATCACTGTGCAAGCTAAAAATCACTGAGGAGCGCACAATTTCCCGAAAATAAAACCCCGATAATCTGGACTGAAACTGCCATATCTGATAGACGAAAGTCAAGCTGTAAACTCTGATATCCCCTGCTTGTGCACAAATATCACATGTCTGAGCTGCGAATATGAATTTAAACCATGAGTCAGATAGGAGAATCGGTTGGTCAAATTTTAGGGTGCAACAGCTGCCCCTATTCAAGCGACTTGGACCTGAAGGGTTTGAAGAGCGCTCAGCCTTCAAACATTCAGAGGTACTAGACGGTTGAATACAAATAAAACCCGAAAATTTGCCAACCGCGAGCATATACTGTAAGCTGCTTGGGGAATACAGTCCAGAAAACCGAGTCCAGTCATTATGGCACCAAACTGATCAATCATCTGATAAAGAACTCCTGATTTGAATACCCGTTGCTTGTGATACCCCATATAACAAACCCGAGGGCTGCAACAAAACACTTGATCCTTTCACATTGCCTACTGATAGGCAGAAAGAGAAATATACTCACATCGCCCAAAGATGGACGGGAAGACACCCTGATTGAATACTCACCTCGTCTAATGATAGACGGAAAAACAACATTAATCTCCCAATTCACATCGTCTAAGGGTAGACGGCATTATCCTGATTGATAAAACAAATCGATATTCACATCGTCTAAGGGTAGACGGAACCATTCTGATTAATGAACAAATCAATATTCGCATCGTCTAAGGATAGACGGGAAGAAATAATCTCCAAACTCACATCGTCTAAGGATAGACGGGATGAAGTAATCTCCGTACTCACATCGTCTAAGGATAGACGGGAAGACATAATCTTCGTATTCACATCGTCTAAGGGTAGACGGGATCAAATTCTTAATCTCCATACACACATCGTCTAAGGATATACGGAATCATCCTGATCGATGAACAAATCAATATTCGCATCGTCTAAGGATAGACGGAAAGAAATAATCTCCAAACTCACATCGTCTAAGGATAGACGGGATGAAGTAATCTCCGTATTCACATCGTCTAAGGGTAGACGGAAACAAAGCCTGATCGCATACTCACATCGTCTAAGGATAGACGGGAAGAAATAATTCTCCGTACTTGCATCGTCTAAGGGTAGACGGAAAGAAATTCTTAATCTCCATAACCACATCGTCTAAGGGTAGACGGGATCATCCTGATTGATGAAACAATTAATTCACATCGTCTAAGGATAGACGGGAACAAAGCCTGATCGCATACTCACATCGTCTAAAGATAGACGGGAAGAAACCATAACGCAATTCAACACCAACCCTTGAATTTCAGAATCCTTCTATCTACGGGAATTGATGGAAAGATCAATATCCTTGAAGGGGCCACATCGTCAGTATGGACTGACGGGAAGAAAACCACCTTTTAAAGAATCATGTCGTCAATAAGAATCAACGATCACGCAAACTGAACATTCTTCGAAGAGCCTCGCCATCAATAAGGATTGACAGTCAGAAAAGTACCTCTTGAAACGTCATCTCATCCAATAAACAGAAAGAGAACCAACATTCAAAATCATTTTGAAACCCCTCAACAACTAAGGATAGCCGGAGAAGACTCGCTGGGGAAACACCTCATCATATGTATGACCTGGCAATAAGAAACCCGCTGGACAGTAACCAAAACTTCACATCGTCTACTGATAGACGGAAAGAAAAGCCACTTGCTGGAGAAACCCTATTTTGAACCTTATTGAAAATCAACCAAACCTCACATCGTCTACTGATAGACGGGAAGGAAGGCACATCCTGGGGGAACCCCTTCTTGAAACCTTACTGCGACCCGCAACTTCACATCGTCTATGGATAGACGGAAAGAAAACCACATTCGTACTCAGGACGTCGGAGAAGTCCATTCATTGGAGGAACACATCGTCAATATGAATTGACGGGAAGAAAAGCTTGTCGATATCAGATGACTGCTTGATCAAAGCACAACTATCGTAAGATCTGATACAAATAATCTGCTGAATCGTCTGAATACTGCTGCTGGATAACTGTCCCTGAACTGATCACAGAGTAACTCACGCGCCATATGAGGCTGATAGAAAGCCTGACTCATGCTTCGTATGCATATGCAAATGCTTTAATCTTTCTACAGCGTAATGCTCCATTCTGGATAGAAATGCTACGCATTTTGACCATAATATGCAAGTATGATGCAAGTATGATGATGCATGCAATATGCTAATGCAGGCTCGAGCTGCCGGAGAGAGCTAGGTATAGAACCACTTCAGTAAAATAAATGCTGAAGGCGAGGCCTACTCTGCTAGGGATAACTCGGATATCACTGAATCGTCCTAGCAAAATAAATGCTGGGAGAGTGAAATCAACTCTGCTGGGGATATTGGGAACTTAACCGAACACCATCAACGAAGTAATACCCTGCTGGGGAATATAGTTCCGCTGGAGAATGGCAGACGTGCTGAATATGATTGGACTCCTCTGGGGGATAGCTTATCCCTACCAATGACAAATTGTTCTTTGCTGGAGACAATGGAGGGAGTCCTCCTGCGCACTGATGAAGCTCGGATCTGGAAATTGATGCGCCAACGCGGATGGGCTTCACAGCAATCGCAAACACGGATTTGAGCTCTTAAGCTATCTTGCTGGGTCAGGTACAACTGACACTGGAAAACATTCTTCCTGAATACATAGCCTTTCAGTGAAGAGTCAAGGGATAGTAACACAACTTCCCGCATTCATCTCGCTCTCGAAAATCGACTGCATCCGCTCGAATAACACTGAATGACCCTGTAGGTACGGAGAACAACAATCCTTTTCCTTCTGATATACCCCAGCCTGCGGGATCTCTGTGGGGATAGTCCTTGAAAGGAAATCTGCAAATCTGAGCCCTGATGGTCTGATATAACATGCCTCAGCGTTCTGAACTTCTGAGAGATACCTCACCTCACCTGCTTCTCGCACAACCTTTGCGCGCTTAAGATGGTCTGCCCCTGATTGCAATGACTTTGCCCCGATTATCTGATTCGGAGTAGTGCTCTTGGCTACACCGTATTCGCCTGAATCTCAACCTGATTGCCCCAGAATAACTGACTTCGAAAAGCTGACCTGACTGGGGATCACAATAAAGCTTGCCCCTGCTCTCGGAACATTCGGGCATTCTACATTCTATCTTGACCATACTTTCCACTGTAGGAAGCCTTTCTGCTATCCAGCGCTTACTCGCAAGTAAAACCAGTTGTTCTGCATAAAAGATGTATTAATGCAACACATATGACAGCTTTGACATCCAATCTGTTCACTGGGAAAAGGAAAAACAGTTTATAGCATATAATGCACAAAACATTCATCAACATCAGTACCATCATGGTAAGAGGAACCTTTTTAAGAGTCAGAATCGACACGACCTTTACCGGAGTATGCTTTCGAAACAAACTGCTTCAATTAGGACTTTTGAAGGTTGTAACGTGGTCAGGTTCATGGTTTTGAAAGAAAGGATAAAGGCTCAAAGTTTACTTTAACCCACCCATTCTCCTTGATGTTCTCCCATCCTACGTTCAGCTAATTTGACCTTAGCGCTCACCTCTCAGAGGTTGAAAGATAGGAATGGTAGCTCGAGAAACTTTTAGATTTTGGAGTGACCGCCACTCACTCTTTCGTCTTTGACATTTGTGGTCACACGACTCGTATTTCCATCGAGGATTTTTCTTTTGATCCTTTTTTTCTTTTTCTTTTCATATCCCTAACTTTTGCCTGGACTAACTCTTTTTGAGTTTCTTTTTTTTAGTCCAGCGGGATGCCCTCATTTTTGCCTAAGTCATTTGTTTTGAAATTTTCTTGACTTAGCGGGCTTTTGATTCTTTTTCATTCTTCTTTTTTTCGAACAAGTCGTGTGACATTGGTTGCCTGACTCTTTGGGAAATGATGTGGCTGTCCCACTCTTGATTGAACCATTGTGGTCTTTTAGGCACGACCTCTAGGGACGTGATTGATCCTCGAACGGACACTCCTTTTGCAATTTGGACGCTTGGTCCAATTAGCTAACACCTACCCTGCCCCAGGTTAAGATTGAGGGTTTTTCGTTCACAGAAAGAACTCCTACTACAAGGCTCAAAGGGGTTGACAAGGGATTATCTTCCTTATGTCTCCGGTGTTTAGGGGTTTGAAACAATGCCTGTACATCATCAGCAGGTTTTATTTCAAAAGCATACAATCGGAATTTGCATGTCGGTCATTTTCGTCATCCTCCCCAAATTCTTCTTAACCAAGCGTTGGACATTTGTAAACACAGTTAGTGAACATGAATGGATTTAATCAAAACATGCATATTTATTTCATTATCATCAGTTGAATGAAAACAACAGGTTTTACAAACAAGTTTACAAATTCAAACAGGAAAGCAACTACAAATGTAAAGAAATGACAAGCTAAAACAAAGAAAATATGCTAGCTTCTGAGAACCGGGCTTTCACATCTGCCCTGCTGCTGAACCAGCTATCTTTATTAGAGGCAATTCGACGTTGTCCTGATCTGCTTTCAACGACTCAACCAAACTATAGAGCTCTTCCTCCTTCATTCAGATGATTCTAGGACCTCTTGGCCCGAAGCTGATTGCTGCATTATCAAGCAGATCCTGCACTTTGTGCTTAAAATCATGGAAACCTTCTATATCGTGACCCGGGGCTCCAGAATGAAACTCACAGTGCTTGCTTGCATCATAGCCAAACGGGGGAGTTCCCGTTATTGGTGCCAGAGTTCTTTTCTCTACCAGATTCAATCCCAACAATGTCTGCAACAACTCGTCATATGTTGAGGGAGGCTTCTCAAACACTCTTCTCGGTTTACTACCTTGGAATCTTCGTTGAGCCTGCTGTGCCCCCTGCTGAGGCTGCTGCTGCTGGTACCGGGTTGACCCTTGAACACCCTTCGTAGCAAATGCAACATCGGTTTCTTGACCTTCAATGTACTGATTAACGCTCTCCTTATGCTTAACCATTTTCTTTCTTAGATCTGCCCCAGGAATAGGCAACAGTTGTGGGCCTGGAGATTCTGACACCATGGAGTCCAGGATACGCTTCTGACCCACTGCAGCTTTAGAAACATCTGTCATATTAGCATCGACTGAGACAGGAGCAATATGCACAGCTACGCCGCCCGGCGTGAATTCAATATCGTGCGAGTCAATCAGGTCTTGAACATTGTGCTTGAAAGCATGACAACCCTCGATGTCATGTCCGAATGCCCCTGAATGAAATTCACATTGCTTATTGGCCTCGTACCCATGAGGGAACACTCTCGTTGGTGGTGCCAACGTTCTCTTCTCAACCAGATTAAACCTCAGTAAAGTCTGCAAGAGCTCAGCATATGCCATAGGTGGCGCCTCAAACATTCTCCTTGGCTTTCCTTCCTGGATCCTCTGTTGAGCCGGATGTATCTTCTGTTGCTGCTGCTCAGGTTCCACATGCACAGGTGGCACGAGCTTCTTCATTGCGGCTTCAAATAGCTAATCGTCTTCTTTTCTAAGCACATTCTTGACTACCTCCATGATCAAGCTCATTTGGGTCTTCAGCTGACTATTTTCCTCTTTGAGGATCTTCTGCTCCAGACGCATCTCTTGCATGTCTCTCATCATCTGCCCCAGCTGGCTTCGGACTTCGATCAATTCAAACTGATTCTGTTCCATATCTCTGAAGGAATTCCTGCAACAAACTGGATGATGAGGAAATAAGGCCCACGGTTCTGATATACCTGTTAAATGATAATGCAGCGTAGAAAGCAAACACATATTCATAACGAGACAAAGAGAAACTCAAGCTATAAGCACACAGACGAACATCTCCCATACATGCACAACCAACAAAATCAGCAGGTAAGCACAAATGAGTATGAATATAACGACCCCAGCCAACAATCCTGGTGGTGGTCGACAAATACTGATGCACAAAAGCTAAACGGGTTAGGCAGAGAAACAGATGCGACACCCGGCATAGAAACCTCTAGAAACTTCTCCCATATTCAACTGAACTTTCTGATTGGCAATCTTCAGAGCACACACTTTCTGTGGAGTCTTCCATGACATTAACTGACGAACCCCCACAACTGGAGGATGGAAAATCATTAATCTGAACAAAACCCTGAGGAGTGATGCAAATACGGCTAGAGTCTAACAGATCCTGAATCTGACTTCTAAGCACCTTACAATCATTTGTGGAATGCCCCTGTGCCCCAACATGGTACTCACAGCGGGCGCTGGCATCAAAACCTGGGGGATACGGTGGAATCACCGGCTTAGTCTCTTTCGGCACTATCAATCCACTTTTGACCAGATCTGGCAACAACTGACTGTACGACACTGGTAGTTGAGTAAACTGCCTTTCAGGCTTCCTTGGTCTTCGTGGAGCATGCTGACGCGATCGGCGGTAAGATGATCGTTGACTTGAAGTGTCTGAAAACTGATCCTGAGATGCTAGAGATTCTGAGGTGGCGTCATCTCCTTCCCACTCTTCTTGAGAACTGACAACTGACTCAATCTTATTAACTGGGACGTAAGGAACACCTCGAAACTTTCCACTCCTGAGTCCTCGCTCAACAATCTCTCCCAGCCTCATCAGGCCCACAAAGTTTGTGCAACTGAACAATTTGTCAAAATAATGGCCTTTCAGAGTACCCAAGAAGATGTCAACCAGTTCTCTTTCCGGAAGCGGTGGTCGAACACTAGCAGCCAATTCCTTCCATCTTCGCAAATACGCTCTGAACGATTCATTCTCTGCCTGAGATAATTCTTGCAGATCTACGAGACTAGGGGTCAAATCCAGGTTGTAATCGTACTGCTTCATGAAAGCTCTGGCTAAATCCACCCAAGATCGAATCTGATTACTCTCCAATTGCACATACCATCTCAGGGATGCCCCAGTCAGGCTATACTGGAAGCAATGGATCATCAATTTGTCATTTCGCACAAACGAAGTCATCCTTCGACAGAACATCATCAAATGCAGCTTTGGACAGCTATCTCCCGTGTATTTTTCAAATTCCGGCACTTTGAACTTGTACGGCAACACGAGGTCAGGGACCAAGCACATGGCTACAGCATCCAGGTTAACAACATCTTTCGCTTCTAAGGCTTTCATTTGTTCTTCCAACACTCGGACTCTTCTACCATCGTCAAGAGCTCTTGGATCTACTAACCCGGTCACTGGAATATCTCTCCGGTAATTCATCACAGGGAAAGCAACACATTGATTGCTAACAGGAGGATAGCGTTCATTTCGGGCAAGAAACTGCTCATGCCGATCTCTGTTCTCAACAGCAGGCTGCACAACTTGGGCTGCAGTAAGATTGTTCGCTTGCGGGAAGTCCTCCATAGAATCATACTGATGGTTGGGCGCCGTGGCGAACCTTGCCAAAGTGTTAGGAGCCTGGAAATTGCCTTCAGACATAGCCACCAATTACCTGTAACGGACTATGCTGCTTGATTCTGCTCAAATCTGCTTCAACCCCTTGGTCGTCTTCAACACTCCACTCTTTCCTCAAACAATTCCCCGAGAATCACTGTCTGGAGAAAACAACGGCTGGATAAGTACTCTGACCTGCTAGAGAAATGCTATGCAGTATGATTTATGCAAACAGAAATACGAAAATGCTAACGTGCATGTGTGCATTGGAGATATTTTCCCTCCAATTCCAGTGTCAGTGGTAGCAAGACGAGATAAACCATAGAGACAATATTTGGAAAAACCCTCATATATTGATTAGAATAACTGTCTTGTCAAGAGGTTACATAACTATGCTCCATACAGCTGATATGACAAAGAGGATCCCAGCCAACATGCCTGGTGGTGATCTCAACCTACAGAATACAAGAGAGAAATCAAGTACGGGTACGGTTGCGGAAGTCCTCGACCATCTTCTTTGTCTCTGCATGATCTGGTTGATAAATCAAACCTTCTATCAGCCGATCCCTCTTCCTGACCGTCCCCTGGATGTCTCTGACAAAGTCTTCACAAGCCTTATCATTGGCACCGCCCCCTGGTTTGGGTCTCTTGGCATCTGCTCTATGCTGGAAATCTTCCAAATTCTTCATGGCATCTGTCAACTTGTGCTCGGCCTCGTATCGGCGACAGGCTTCTTCTTCAAGCTCCTCAGTCTTCACTTTGACCTGTTCTTCTAACTGAGCTACCTGTGTCTTCAGCTCTTCTTCTCGCTCCTTGCGCTTGGTCATAGTGAGATCCCAGTGTTCTCTGAACTTGGCTAGCTTTGTGTAGGCCTTTTCCAGCTCTTGCTTCTTGGTGGCCAACACACTACTAACTGAGTCTACATCTAACTCTAGACGCTTCTTGGTTTCAGTCAATTCCAATAGCGTAGTCTTCAGATGTTTCAGAGTCTCAGCCTGCTGCTTAGAAATATATCCTGTTTCAATCTTTTCATGCCGAAGCTGGGCGTTCTCCTGCTCTAAAGCCTCTTTAGCCCTTGCTAGCTCTTCTTTCTCCGCCATCAGTTGCTTGTATACCTGAACGTCCACAGTGGTAGGCTCCTCTACCGGAGGAGGATGCAATGGCTGAACCGCTGGATACGGCATAAGGAACTTCACAGCTCGCTCACGAATCCACTCCACATACGGGCTAGGAACTCGAGTATCCCCTCTGCTACCTGAAAGCTTCCCTCTCTTGTGCAAGTTCTTCCAGGCTTTCTCAAGTTTGGTCAGCATTTCTTTCCCTATTGCCCCGGTGAGATACAGAGATTCCTGTATCTCCTCGGGCTTTGGCGCTCCTTGAGGTACATACCCAAATTGCTTGATCAATAAGGAAGGGTTATAGTTGACACAACCTTTCCTTCCTATTAACGGAACATTCGGGAATCCTTCGCCTTTGAGTATGACTTCAGCTCCAAATACCTCTTTATCGGCCCATACCACGTTCTCAGCAGTCAATCCCATTAAGCGCTCGGGCCATCCTAGAGAATTGATAGATGTGACAAAAGGGCCTGACTTAGGCATATGACTGGTGAACCACCTGCATAGGAGAGGTACACAGCAAGATACATTCCTTCCTCGTCGCTTTTCATTCTGGTAGTGAGTTGAATGGTGGATATCTCCCAGCAAAGTAGGAACTGGGTTCTCCGCAGCCAAAATATAGAAGGCATCAGAATCAACAAAATCAGGAATGTTCGGGAATAACACGATGCCATACACACATACAGCAAGGATGACGTCAAAAACATCCCAGCTACCCTTCTGGGCATATTCTCGAGCCTTCTCCACCAAGACATCCAATGGAAACCCCCATACGTCTCCTCTTCTGATCATTTTCCCAGACAGCTCAGACTCTTTCAAGCACAGGATGGCAGAAAGCTCAGCCAGCTTAGGCTCAGCGTCCGTACGATAAAAAGGCATCTGCTCACGGATCGGTATATCCAGAAGTGCAGAGTACTCCTCCAGGGTAGGAGCCAAAACAAAGTCGGGAAATACAAAACACCTGAGCTCCGCGTCGTAAAACTGTAACAGAGTATAGATGCCGCTGGTCTCGTAGGCAGATGGCTGATAAACGTAGGTCAGAATCCTCCCATATCTCTTTCTGAAGTCACCCATTCCCCTCTTCTTAGCAATAGCAATCAACTCTAACAATAGACTGATATTCGGCGATGGAAACTTATAGGGCAATACTTTCTTCAGGTTTTCCATGTCTTGCTAGGAACAAACACCAGAACTGGAAGGGAAAATATGTACCTGCAATACACACATGTTAGTTGAATGCAGATGGTAATGCAATGATGCAATATGATAAATAATGCAATCTGTGAACACAGGGGCTGTGCTGTAGCCTGAAGAGGAATATCTCTATGATCAAGAACAGAAAACCAACACGGTCACCAGAATCTCATGCCACTAACTACCATCTGATACTCAAAATATCAATCCCCTGGTAAGAAAACCATCTGAACCTCTGTATCTAACGAGAATACCATCTGATAATAGCCTCAACCTCAGATAAGAAACCCATCTGACCCAGACAACACACCTGGAGATGAATCAAGAACACCATCTGACAAAGGTACTGAATCATGGTTTCTGAAGGCCAGTTTTCCTGCAATAACCCAGTCCCTCTCACAGGTAGGATAGACCTAATCCACGGACAAAGGTACGGCATCCTATGCGGTCATCAGCGTCACAGACTTTCATGAGTGACGATACGATTCCCAGAAGGAGTGGCATCATCAAGTCATGAAGAGGCCTCACTTAGCTGACTTCCAAATGATCGGTCCCCAGAGTCGACAACCCTCACGTCTGGACTCCCCTCAGATCCTCAGGACCGGAAAGGAGCACCTCTGCAAGAATCTCGTCTGAGCGCAGATTTTCGTAGGGAACTGTGCCTGCTCAGCAGACAGGTTCGTCTACTACTTCTCCGCAACTATATCTAGGTGTGTACTCAAGCCCAGGTCCGGCTTTTCACTCACAGTAACCTCCCTTTGCCCACAGCAATAATCATAATAATATAATGCTGGAAAATAAATGCGGAAAGGTAAAGGTACAGAAAAGTAAAGTGCAGAAAAGTAAAACACAATATGCACAACACCCAACAAATAAACACCCAAGCGCTAGGATTGACTCGCGTAGGGGATGGGAAACGGTCCCAGCATAAGGGATGGGAAAAGTCCCTAGATGCTATAAAGTCCCCAGCAGAGTCGCCAGCTGTCGCTACTGCGAAAATCGGCGCCGGCTGACAGGAGAGTCGCCACCGTGCGTTATTTATCCCTCAGAGCGGGAAAGGAAACGCTCGAAGTAAACCTCGCAAAGACGGGAAAAGGTATGGTCATTGCAACCAAAACCTGGATTCGGGAGTCGGTTACGCAAGGGGAAGGTATTAGCACCCCTCACGTCCATCGTACTCGATGGGATCCACGCTTGGTGTTTATAGGTAAAAGGGTGTGTTATCTATCTACGCTAATGGCTGGTCTGAAAAGAAAATAAAAGGACAGGACTCGACAGAACATACGGTGTTCTGGGCCTACGTATTCCCTCGTGCAATGGGAAAGTCAGAGTCAACGTAGTTCGACTAACTACGGGTAAACAGGGGCTCTCACACAGCAGTGAGAAAACAAACTGGTCTCTAAGGCTCGGGAACCTACAACTACGATCTGGTCTCAAATGCACTCGGGCAAGAGAAAGGGATAACAATTAGTCGTTAGCGGGAAAGTCTCGATCGCACAGCCGCGAGAGAACTAAAATTAGTCGTTAGTGTGCTCGCTAGGATATCGCATCCTATGCCTACATATCTTTGTCTGGTACGCAGAATCAGAGCAGCTGTAGTTCAGCTAACTACGGATCAAGCTACTCAAAAGCTCCTACAGAAAGGAAAGGGAAACCCTAGAACTATAGCTGAGAAACAGGGGAATCTACCTACTACTATCACACCTGGTTGACCATCCTAAAGTCTATCATAACAACTCCGCAGCGGAGAAGTCAGAGCTCCTAAGGGATCATGGCAACAGGACTAAACTACAAACAAGAAACTGCACAGTAAAGAAATAACAAACATATGCATGAATGCAACAACTAAACACACAAGGCACAAAGGCCGCAAACCACAGAGGTAAGGGAGCTCAGCTCTACCAAATACCAACAAGCAAAGCCACGCAATAACAAACAAGCAGAAGGAGGACCACCTCAACTTCTCATGCACACAAAGTCTACTTCTAAGATGCACCTACTTAGAACTATCTAGATGAACACCTGAGTCTAATGCAACATAATCATCACACAAGTCAAACAACACAAAGAGACTAACCCCGAGCAGGGCCTCCAACAAACCTGAAACAAGCTCCTAATCTATCTCTCAAACAAAACTCTACAGCACCCTAAGCAAAGATCTAAGCCAAAACTCTAATCAAATCCTTAAGCAAGAGGAAACAATCCCAGTCTCCAAGCTTCAGAATAAGCTTACCAGAGAAAGGAAGCTAAGCAGACAAGCTCATAGTGCCTTCCTCAGGAAAGTACCAGGAGATTACTACTCAGGAGTCATATCCTATGCGGCTCGACAACTGTGATCAGTTTACATTCCTCCTCAGGAGAAATTAAACTCACATGAAGGCTCCGGCGTCACTGGATACTTGAGAAAACCTATATGCACTAAGGGAACTAAGTGAACAGACTCATAAGACCTTCCTCAGGAAAGTACTAGGAGGCTGACACTTAGGAATCGTATCCTACGTGGCTCAACAACTGTGATCAGTTTACATTCCTCCTCAGGAGAAATTAAACTCACAAGTTGGCTCCAACATCACTGGATACTTGAGAAATCCTAGACAAACTAATGGAACTAAGTGAATAGACCCATAGGACCTTCCTCAGGAAAGTTCCAGGAGGCTTCCACTTAGGAATCGTATCCCATGTGGCTCAACAACATGTGATCAGTTATATTCCTCCTCAGGAGGAATTAAACTCACAAGTCGGCTCCGACATCATTGGATACTTAAGAAAGAGGTGAGAAGAAAGAATGAAAGTCATTCATAGTGCCTTCCTCAGGAAAGTACCATAAACTCCCTTCAAACTTCAGGATCTCGAACCTCACAAACAGACAACAAGCTCCTAGACTAAGCCTCAATCCAATGCATCATTGCAAGCTCCAATAGGACTTCAATCAGCTCCCACCTTGAGAAGAACCCACAGGCCAACAAACCACAAGAGACTATCTCTGAAGTTCAACCACAATTGAACTTCAAAGTCAGAAGTCATCAAGACTTCTCCTAACTCCAGGCTCAGACAAATCATATCAGGACATCCTATAAAAATCTATCAAAAATCTATGGGGAGACCTACATGGCTCTAGGATAACATACTGAAAAATCAGAATGAAATTCAACACCAGCTGAAAGAACTAAAATCAGCAACACAGACATATCCACAGACCAATTATTCAACATCAACAACAGTGGAAAATGCAATTAAAATGAAAATGCATGATTAAGCTAATGTTTTTATACTATAAAATTCTACACTGAATCACGAGTCTACAGAAAAAAGAACGGAATTATTTGACTAAATCTACCATTTTTTGTGAATTTTCTAATGATATGCATGCATTAAAAATATTAAAAAACATCAATTAAAATGGAAAATATACCAAAAATAGGAAATAAAAATAAAATGGCATTTTTATTTTTATTTAATTTTTTAGAGGTTTTCATGAAATGGTAGAAAAAAAAGAATTATAAAAAACAATTATTTCCATTTTTTTATGATTTATTTAATATGCAAGGAAAATACAAAAGAAAAAATAAAAGAAACACAATGGGGGTTCAAACAGCAACACTTATGAGTTATAATGCTTTGGGCCCTGAAGGTGGGGTGTTAACAGCAATTAGGGCGCAGGGCCCAAGTTCAGAAACCAAACAATCAGAAAAAAACATATGGGGGTGCAGCACCAGCAAGTTTCAGTTCATACTATTACTGGGCTCAAATGAGGGGGGTGTTGAAAGCAAATAGGGCCTAAGGCCCACACCAATTCACTCAGGTCTCTCAAACAGGGGGGTGGGACGAGCAATTGAGGGGGCAGTGTTCAGAAACACACTTGGGCTTAGCCCAATGTCCAAACCCTAATCCAATACGAACCCTAATCAAAACTATCTTCCTCCTAATCTCTCTGGCACTGTTCATCCTAACCACCTAGCGCCGCTCCGTCATCTTCCTCCCCTCCCTCACGCTCTCTCTGCAACAAACTCACACAACATTCTGAAACCCTTCTCACGAAATCTCAATCAACAACAAACACCAACCCAGCAACGTGATCCTTCTAAACCTAACTGTTCTCTATCATCATCAAACACAATATCAAGATCAAACCCCAAATCCCAGCGTTATACAACAAACCACGCATCAATGAATATCTCGAAACCCTAACCCCTCTATGAATCGTTGAAAGCAACGCAATATAAAGAAGAACACGCAAGGAGTTTTGGAAAGCATACCTGGGGATTAGTTCGCCTTCTTTGAAGGTCTTTTCTGAAGACGCTATAGATGAAGGTTGGAGCGAAGAAATCTGGAAATCTCCTGGAAGCAGACAACGAATCTGGAGATCTGGATGAGTGCGCTTGTGTTGAAGAACGAGGAATCTGGATCTGTGAAAGTTCTTGGACGAGTTTTAGCTTTGAACGATAAAAGGATCTGGAGATCTATGTTGACGAATGCTGACGAAGATTGTTGGTGACGATCATGTTCAAGAACGACGATGAACTTCTTGGAAGGTGGCGTGGGAAGATGAATACGCTGATGAAACGCATGAAGGTCGTCAACGATCTGGAGCTTCTACGAAGATCATTGGAGATCTTCGAGCATGTTGAAGGTTGAACAATTCCTGGAAGATTGTTGTTGATGTTGATCGGTGGTAGCTGATGAACGGAGAAGAAAGAGGAGAGGATGGGATGTTGGTGAAGACGATGAAGATCCTGAGAATCTGCAAATTTTGCAGATTCCGGCGAGCTGAGCGGTGGTCGGAGTCCGTTAGCAGTGGTCGGAGGCCGTTGTCGCCGGTTTTGCATGCCCGGCGAGGAGTCTCCGGTGAGGAAATGAGGCGAGGACAAGTGTCTCAGGGAGGTGGTTGCATGGGATACGCGTGTCAGCAGAGAGAGAGAGGGTGAGCTTCGGTGGGACGCGTGGCGTGGATTGGGGAAATCTGAGTGGGAATGCGTGGGCCCTTCTGCAGTTAACACGTGGCGTGCCTATTTATGACACTGAGACTTGCTGGCGTGTTCTGGAACCTTCTGGTGTGCGCTGGAAGAATTTGGACTGTTTGGACCATTTTTTTGGACTTGCTGAATTGAGAATTGGGCCTCAACAAAAAACACCCCTGGGCCCATACGAACCTGACCAACAAAAACTGTAAAAAAAACTGCATAAAAAAACAATTAACTAAACCTAATTATATCTAATCAAAACAATTAACACCTAATTAACTAACTTCCTAATCAACTCTAAAAAATGATTAAAACTCATATTATCCTAATTAAACCTAAAAATCAATTAAGATCTAATTAACTCTAAAATTCAGTTAACCTAATTAAACTCTAAAAAATGATTAAAAGTCTAATTAATTCTATATTATCCTAATTAAATCTAAAAAAATCAATTAAGATCTAATTAAACTCTAAACTTCTACTAATTCCTATTAAAATCCTAATATCATTTAATATCTATTAAAATCTATCATTAATAAGAAAAAAAACTATATTATTTTCTATGTTATCTAAAAAACACTTAAACCTATTAATCCTAATTTTTATCATTCTATTTAATATGCTAAGAAAAAAATTCACTAATATTCTAAAAATGATAAAAGCTATTTAAATTCTATTAAAAATTCTACAAATGATTAAAACCTATTTAAAATATTCTATAAAATTCTAAAAAGAGGATTAAGCTATTAAAATATTCAAAAACCCTATTTAAATTCCAGAAAAATCTATAAAGCCCTGTTAAAAATCCACAAAAGTCTATAAAAAATCCTAAAATGCAGATGAATGCAAATGACCGCCGTAAAAGAGCGCACGAGACCAGATCGAATCGAACAGAGAGCCCTGGGCATCAGAATATCCTCAAAATCACTGTGCAAGCTAAAAATCACTGAGGAGCGCACAATTTCCCGAAAATAAAACCCCGATAATCTGGACTGAAACTGCCATATCTGATAGACGAAAGTCAAGCTGTAAACTCTGATATCCCCTGCTTGTGCACAAATATCACATGTCTGAGCTGCGAATATGAATTTAAACCATGAGTCAGATAGGAGAATCGGTTGGTCAAATTTTAGGGTGCAACACTCACCAAGACATCGCGTCTTCTGCATACGTATTCCCATCAGAGAAATCAGAGCAAACGTAGTTCGGGCTAACGAAACACAGGTTGATTCAAGTGTTTTTACCCGAGTAAAGTCAAACAACAGTTCCAGCAGTTAGGGATAATACCTGTTTGCAGTAGAACTGAATTTTAACGGTACTCTTTTCATCAGAAAAGGTTTTCCTTGAATTATGGGCCCTCGGGGAAAAAAGGGTTTGATGTTTATTTTTTTGTTTTTTACGAAAAGAAGTGTTTTTTATGGATGTTTGTAGTTCATACTGCACTAGAGACTATGACTTAGGAGTGAATGCGTCGCGTGCCACCCTAAGGGTGCCACACTAAACATCTTGAGTGTTGAAGAGTGACCCTTCAACAATCATTTCCTGAGTAGCTTAAGGCTCGTAACGTACGGTATTCATTAACCTTTATTAATGTTTTAATTTGTATGAAGATGAGAAAGGAGGGACTACAGGGGAGACTATCAAGATTCCTACTGTTGTAATGCAATATGGCCCTAATGGTTGGGTTTGAAACAGGTAACTCCTAAATGTTATCATGCATGGTTTCAACCTAACATTCTATCATCACTATCCTTATGAAAGGAAGTGAGAGTCCTAAGGGAACATGTCAAAGGTAAACACCAGCAAAAATCATTAAGCAGATGAGTACAAAGCTATCAAGCTACTGAGATAAGAACATGAATGGATATGTAATGCATCATCACAAGCAGAAGGAGGAAACCTCAACTTCTAATGCAAAAAAGGCAAGCACAGAAGAAAAAGAAACACACAAGCAAGGGAGGATCACCTCAACCTTCAATGCAAACAAGCAAAGGGAGCTCAGCTCAACCTTTCAGTGCAGTCATGCTCCTAAGCTTAACATATTTTATATATGAACCTATCCTAATGCATCAAGCAACAGGCAAACAGGCACACAACAAACCATCAGGAGAGAAGAAATAGACTGGAAGAGCAACAAGGAAGTCATCCCAAGGCTACATCTAGTTGATGTGTGTCAACACATGAGTCCATCAGAGGCTCAACCTCTTGAAGAATGCACAAAGCACTTCCTAAGGAAGGCCAGGCTCTCCCAAGAGGGATCCTATGTCAATAGGAAAGATAAAGGAATTGGGGTAAATCCTAGATGTCAATCTAAGGTGTTAGCTCAATGTGCATCAGCATAGGAGTCCATCAGAGGCTCAACCTCTTGAGGAATACACAGAGCACTTCCTAAGGAAGACCAGGCTCTCCCAAGAGGGATCCTATGTCAATAGGACAAAGAATGATTTAGGGAATGAACCTAGGTGTCAATCTAAGGCACTTGATTAATTTGCATTAACACTGGAGTCCATTAGAGGCTCCACCTCTTGAGGAATACACAGAAAAAGTCACAACCATCAGATCACAAGACTGGTCAACAGATCTGATGCTTCCTAGCGCGCCACGCAGGTAGTCAAAGCTCAACACAACAATGCCATTGGATCCTGACCATCAGATCAGGTCAAGGTCTACTAAATCAAAGGCTGTGAGGGAGGGGGCCAAAATGCCGCGTTTCATTAAACGGGTTGAGGCGAGATCATGGCCACACACACTGAAGACTGGTCAAGTCATCCTAAGACCCACCCCCTGCCACGTATGCTGGTCAACTTTAGTTCAACATGAGACGAAATCTGATCCACACGATGGGGAGACTAGTCAAGCTTTTTACAGAAATCCTAAGGCCACGATTTGAACTGAGGAAATGAAGGGATATTACAGCTCGCCGAAGAAGATGAACCTATAGTGGTTCCGGTTGTCTTCTCCCGCCACCCAAAGTTGCAAGGGATTCTAACCTTAACCAAAACCTATGATTTTTTACATCAACATGCTCGCCTATCCTAGTAGATCACAAATCTATCTATCTTTTTTACTTTTTCTCGCCTAAATCCCTCAAAACACAAGCCAACCAGAAAATAGGCACTTCCAAGAATCATCTCAATCAGCCACCATTTCAATCCTAAAATCATCTAGGTTGCTCCAGAAACCTAACCACATGTTTAATCTAACCTAATCGTGCATAAATTAAGAGCAATGGTGAAGGGAAAAAACCTGGTTATAAGCTTCAAATGTGGCACTCTCAAGTGTGAATCCTTGCTCCAAACTGTGCAGAATCAATTACTAATCAATGTTGGTTCAATCTTGATGCTTAGCTCTTCTTGATTTTGCTTCAAACTCCAAAATCGAATCTCAGTCTTCAAGCTTCAAAATCTCAACTGTTCTAACAGAATTTCCCTCCAAATTCCATCCATTTTCATCTGAACTCCATCTAGAGTTTATATAGATGATGTTTGGATCAATCTTTGGCCCAATCATGGCCAATTCAATCCATTTCAATTTTCACTTTTTCCTTCCAAAACTCATTATGGAAGTGCACGAAAACAACCTCATTTTGCCTCCAATTTGGCTCAAATGCATTGCTTGTATGGTGGTGAGGATGAAGGGCTAAGATTCACTCCTTAATCTCAATCAATGAATGATCTTTGTTATGTAACTTCTCCTTGAAGCAATTCCAAAATTGGCCATGAAATGTGACTCACTTTGAAATTCTACCAATGCCAATGTGTTCCAAATATCTAATGCACTCAAAATATGCACCTACTTGCAATATTTTGAGCCAATGTGAATTATTTTGGATTTTTCTCATTTTAATGCCTTTTAATCTCTTTTTGTCAAATTTTCTTCAACCGAATCTCATTCTAATCCATATCAATGAACTCTTAATGCTTGGTGGAGTAAATAACCCCATTTTGAGCAAATTTAAAGTTGAACAAAATTCCATTTGATGTGTGTAAGATGGTGAAATTGACCCATAATAAAAAATGACCTATAATCTTAACTTCCCAAAATGCCCCTGTCTTGCAAGCAATGTATCTTGAGTTCTACAGATCCAATCATGGACTTCTAGTACTTTTTGGAAATCTAAGAAGATGAGGAATAACATTCATGTTATCCTGAAGTTGAGGAGGAGCTTCCTTCTAGGTCAAATGTGGCATGGAAGTGGGTGGCTTTCAAGTACCAAAATCACATTCATCTGATAACCTGTAACTTGTCTGCCTCATAACTTGAGTTATATAAACCCTATCAAGGACTTCTAGTACTCAAATTAAAGCTATAATCATGCTCTACAACAATCATGTTGGGGGTTAAGGTGATATGAAAATAACATCTTGAGTTATGTGGTTTTGAAGTTAGGCACCAAACTAGGTGATTTTGCACTGTCAAGCCTAGAAACCCTAGCCTAGGAACTCCTCACACTCTTGATTCATAACTAGTTGACCTTGGAATCATCCCTTGGGCATATTAATACATAAATCCATGATCCCATGGCCTTGAAATTAGGTCTCAACCTTCTTCAAATCATCTGTTGACCTAGGGTTGACCAGATGAAACCCTAGTTGCACCAATCTTGGTTGTAGCTTCATATACTTTGCATATTGACCTGTCTAGGCTTAAAAATGACTTTCAATACTTCTCATAAGCTCTCTCAAGGCTTCAATTCCAACTCCATGGATTTAGAATCATCTGATAGCCTCCCACAACCCTCAAGTTAGGAGATATGCATTCTTGTGTCCAACGCTCTCTCTGAGGATCTTTGACTTCTCTGATGAGGATATCAACCCTTGAATAGTTGAATAAAGACTCTTAGATAACTTCATAACCTTGATAGCCCTTTGTTGGTAGTCATAGCTCTTGATCTCATGCACACATGTCAATGCAATGCAGATGATAATGCTAAAATGAATGCAATGAAATACAAACTAGGTAAAGCAAAAGGTTAGGCAAATTTTGGGGTGCAACAATATGCGTTCACAGGAGACAACAAATCTTCATCATCCATGGTAGATAGTAATAAGGCTCCGCCAGAGAAAACCTTTCTTACCACATACGAACCTTCATAGTCAGGAGTCCATTTTCCCTTGTGATCTGTCTGAGGAGGAAGGATCCTTTTCAACACCAAATTACCTGTCTGGAAGCACCGAGGATGCACATTCTGATCAAAGGCTTTCTTCATCCTACTCTGGTACACCCGACCATGAGCAATAGCTGTCAATCTCTTTTCATCAATCAAGCTCAGTTGATTCAACCTGGTTTGCACCCACTCAGCTTCGTCAAGCTTTACACCCGACAATACCCTTAAAGAAGGAATCTCAACTTCTAATGGAAGGACCGCTTTCGTGCCCTACACCAGTGAGAAAGGAGTTGCCCCGGTTGATGTACGCACCAAAGTACGATAACCGTGAAGAGCAAATGGCAACATCTCATGCCAGTCCTTATTATCGCAACTGCGAAAAACATCCGGTGGAAAACAGAAGAGTCACCACCTTTTGTTATTTATCCCAAAGAGAGGGAAAGGAAACAATCGGAAAAACCTGACGAAAAAGGGAAAGACAAGGTCATTGAAACCATGTCTAGATTCGAGAGTCAGTTACACAAAGGGAAGGTATTAGCACCCCTCACGTTCGTCGTACTCGACGGGATCCATGCATTTTTGTCTACCTAAGGGTGTGTTGAAACTATCTACGCTAATGGTCAAGGGACAAAAGAAAAAATAAAGGAGACTCGGCAGAGAATCGCAGCTCTGTGACTACGTATTCCCTTGTGCAATGGGAAAGTCAGAGTCAACGTACTTTGGCTAACTACGGGTGAAAGGGGGAAGGTTGCTCGCCAAGACATCGCGTCTTGTACCTACGTACTTTCATCTGGCATGAAAGATCAGAGCAAACATAGTTTGGGCTAACAAGACCACAGGTTGGTTCAAATGTTTTTAGGTCCGAGTAGGGTTAACAAGTAGTTCTAGCAGCTGGTGTATGCAGCTCGACCATTGGAGACTTAGGCATTACAGTTTGCGGTAGAACTAAAAGTTAACAACACTCTTTTATCTGAAAAGATTTTCCTGATTAAGATCCCGAAGGATGAAAAAGGTTTGAAGTGTTTTTTGTATTTTTTAGAGAAGAAGTGTTTTGAACTTGACTGTTTATAATGTATGTTGTACTAAAGTCTAAAACCTAGGATCGAATGCGTCGCATATCGTCCTAAGGACGTATACTAAACACTCTAGGCAATTGAGAGGTAATTGCTCAATCACCATTTCCCAAGTATAAGGCTCATGGCATAACAACCATTATCTTTATTAAGTGTGTTAAGATTGTATGAAGATGAGAAGAGAAGGAAGGACCACTAATGGGAGACTAATCAATCCTAAAAGTTATCATGCAAAGTGGACTTAAAGTTGGGATACAAAAGGGAACTACCTAATGTTATCATGCATGGTTAAGCACCTAATGTCTATCATAACCTCAAAAGGTTAGAGAACTTGTGGGGAGCATGGCAAAGAAAAGCAAAAGAGGAAGAAGAAGAAAGAACATGAAAATGTAAACATGCAAACATAGAATGGACAAGTAAGAATGAAAGTGGGAGGAAAATAGTGTGGGGAAGTAGCCTCCACAAGCTCATCTCAACCAAGCATGCATATGGGAATGCGAGAAAATAAGAGAGAAAGAAATGCACAAGATGATATCAAACAACAAGAAGAAACCACACAAAAATGCACCAAAAGTGGGATGAAATGACCTATGTCAAACAACATCAACCACAAGTTCCGAAAACCAAACCAAATGAAATTAAAAGAAGCTCAAAACAAAAGTGAGGCCATATGAGGACAGCAAGGAACTCATAATATGTACTCAACCATAAGCATCACCAACAAATTGCAAAAGAAGAACAAAGGAGTCCTCATGGATTCATCATTTTAGGTATGCTTCAAGTACCTCCTAAGGAGGGACTAAGATGCCTTAAATGAGACTCCAAAGTCATGGGATAGAATGGGAGATGAGAGAAGAGAGATAAAAAGCAAAAGCAAACCAATCAAAGGAAAATTCAAGCAAAAACACAAGGGAAAGCAAGCATGCATCACTTAGAAACCCTAATTAAAAGCTCAAAAGAAAACAACCAAATGATCAAGCAAAACAAAATGTTATGACCTAAAAATGAGCAAGCATCCTCTTTAACATGTTAGCAACATGAATCAAAAGGCATTGAGGGCTCAAAGGATCCATAAATTTCATCTCCAAGACAAACTAGGTCAATGTGTATGTATGAACCTCCCTTGGAGGTGACTTGACTTGCAAGTTACCTCAAAATTAGGAAAATGGTTCAAAAATGATCAAATAAAATGCAAATAGCACCTAAACTTGTTGGCAAACAGAAGCCAAAAGATCACAATCCAAATGAATTCACAACACCACCAAAGAAATTGATTCACAAGGGTGTTCCATTGTGAATGAGGATTGTCGAGGGTCAAATAAAATGCAACAAAAGTCAACCCAAAAGTCAACCAACAGGGCAAAATGGTCCACAAAAATTCATCAACTCATCATGGACATGAGAATGAATTTTTAGTCATTGGATCAAAAGGAGATGGAAGAAACAAATCAAAAATAAACACATGTTAAGAATTAATCCAAACCAAAATACCTCCAATTAATAATTCCTTTTTTTTAATGAAAAATAATCCAAAAAAATAAAGTAAAAATTCTAAAAATAAAAAGACATTTCAAATTGTCAAGAAAATATTTTTGGGGAATTTTATTAATTGGAGAACTATTTTATTTTGAATTAATCCTAAACAATCACAAAAATAAAATGAAAAGAAAATAAAACAAAAAGAAATAAATCCACGGTGCAAAAAGCAGCCCAATAACATGTAAAAACAAGCTGGGCCCAAACAGAGGGTGCAGAAAGCATCAGAGGCCCAATCCAATTCAAAATTCAGTTAACCAGCGAGAAGGAATCTCAGCCATACAATGACATTACCAGTCACACAATCCAAAGGTCTAAAAAAAGACACGCGTGCAGTCAACATTAGAATATAAAAAACAATTAAATCACAGCCATCAGATCAAGGCAGTTGTCGCTTTCGCGAAAATAAGGTGCCGACACAACAGAAGAGTCGCCACCTTTTGTTATTTATCCCTCCGAGCGGGAAAGGAAACGATCGGAAAAAACCTGACGAAAAGGGTAAGACAAGGTCATTGCAACCATTGTCTGGGTTCGGGAGTCGGTTACGCAAGGGGAAGGTATTAGCACCCCTCACGTCCGTCGTACTCGACGGGATCCACGCTTGTTGTGTTTACTGGACGAGTTAGTTTATCTATCTACCTATCAAGGCTGGTTTAAATAGAAAATAAAATGACTCGGAAAAGTGTCGCACTTTATGCCTACGTATTCTCATCAGAGAACGAGAAATCAGAGTCAACGTAGTTCGACCTACGACGGGTTACGGGGAAGGTGGCTCGCCAATACATCAGTATTGTGCCAACGTACTCTCAACAGGTATGAGAGATCAGAGCTTACGTAGTTCGGGATACTACGCATTATGGGGATTCAGATTCATCTGTTTTATCGAGTAGGGTTAAACAGCAGTTCCAGCAGTTAGGGACGAAGCCTGTTTGCGTTGGCGCTGAAGTTTAACGACACTCTTTTCTTCAGAAAAGCTTTCCTTTGAATTATGGGCCCACGGGGCAAAAGGTTTGAAGTTTGTTTTCTGTCTTTTACGGAAGAAGTGTTTTTTATTGTGTTTGCAATTTCAATCGCACTAAAGACTATGACCTGAGAGCGAATGCGTCGCATGTCACCCAAAGGGTACCATACTAAACATCCAGACTGTTGAAAAGAAGCTCTTCAACAATCCTTTCTCAAATAGATTAAGGCTCGTAACATACGAAAGAAATCATTCATGATTACTGTATCTTAAGCTATTTTGAGATGAGAAGAGAACAGGCTCAACTACGGGGAGACTATCAAGTCCTACTGTTGTCATGCCAAGGATTCATCCTATGGTTGAGGTTTGAAATAGGGAACTCCTAGAAGTTATCATGCATAGGTTTCAACCTAAAGTTCTATCATCATTCCCTTATCAAAGGAAATGAGAGTCCTAAGGGATCATGTCAATGAGATACAGAAATAGATAAAGCATCAGCTTAAACAGTAAACATTAATACAGAAAACGACTGTAAAATGCATGCAATGCAAGTGAGGGAGGAAATGTGTGTGGGGCATCATCCTCCACAAGCTCATCTCAACCTCAAGCCAGAATGAATAACAGTAATCATACTGAAGAAATAACAACATGCTATCAAGCAAAATACAGTAAACTGCAATCATACAGAAGAAATAACATATACTATCAAGCAAAACAAACCACATGGGCAAGGGAGCTGGGCTCTATCGAATACCCGCAAGCAAAGCCATACAGTAACAATACAAGCAGAGGGAGCAACTCAACCTCTAGTGCAATCATACCCCTAGATTAAAGCTAGTCTAGATATGGACTTATTCTAATGCATCAAGCAAGTCAAACAAGGCACATCAATACAGCAAATAAACAAAGAAGAAAGCAGATCAACTCCTCTCTTAACACCAAGCCTCAGCTTTTCTGACAGCAACTCAGTCTTCAGACTTCCATCACTCTTGACAAATATCAATTTGCTTCTCCAGGTTTCAACCCTTCAACATAAGTTTCTACTTATCTTCTTCTTCAAGCTTCAGCTCCTTAATCAGTTCCACCTTCAGGCTTCACTCTTAACCACAAGTATCAACTTGATTCCTTCAGGATCTCCAATCTTCAAAGTAAGTATCAACTTATCCTTCAGTCTTTAAGCCTCAACTCTTCATTCAATCTCCACTGGATCTTCAAGTCTCAACTTGGTCTTCTTGCTCTTCAAGTTTCAGCTGAAATGGCAATGCTCAGGGAATCATCCTCTTCCATACTCTTCAATGAAGTCTTCATCTTCATATTCAAGCCCAACATCTCTCAAGACACTCAAACCAGAGGAAATCACTTAACTGGATAAGCTAGGATATTAAACTGCTTATTGACCACCAAAGGTGACCTATAAGGGTTTAACATCAAAAGAATGGTTCCCTCAAAGGTTCTACCTCCTAAATACCATCACTTATCCCTCCAAAGGAGGGAGGTGAATACCATGGAAGGACCTTGAATCATGGGGAGGAATGGAGGTGAAGTATACCATCCATGTTTAAGAAAGAACTTAACTAACTCTAAGCTCTACTTAATTCCTAACCCTAAAACAATAACAAAACAAACAAGCTCCCAAGCTCTCAAGCTCTTTAATCAATCTTCAAGTCTTCTACTATGCTCCTCCATGCTCCACAAAGCAAGACCAAGCCACCAAGCCAAGCAAAGACCCACAAAGCAAGGCAAAACAAAATACAAGCCCACAAGGGCAACACAAACAACCATCAACTACAAAAATCAATTAAAAATGGCATACTATTATATTAAAATCTAATATAATTTCTAAGGGATCCTATATACCTACCCTTAATACCCTATATGCCCCAATATCTATCTTGACCTAGAAACCCAAAATTCTAGTGTTATTGTGGACCTGTGTTAAGGATTGACCTAAATCTACACAACCTAAAGTCATCTAATCAAAACTAATCAAAAATTAATCACAAAATTATGGAATAAATCCAGAGGGGAGCTAAAGTCCTAATATAACTATCCTAAAAAGAATGGCCTAAAAATATGAAGGGAACTAGCTAAACAAAATTCTACAAATCTATGCATCAACATAAAAGGAATTAAAATGCTATTAAAAGAGAAAATACACAAAAAATATTAAAAATGCATGAAATGAAAATATTTTGATTTCATAATTTTCTAGACATTAACATGAAATGGGAGAAAAACTCCCCATGCAAAAATCATCATTTTTCTATTTAATATGATTTTTCAAAGATTAAAGTAAAATGGAGAAAAAGAAAATAAAATGGTAAACATTTGGTGCAGATAGCAATTATATGCAGTTCAATTCATGACTGGGCTTGAAATGGGGGTGCAGTTAGTATAAGCGCTAGGCCCAATTATTAAATCAGAAAATCAATTCAGAAATCATAGAGAAAAAGAAAAGGACACGGTGCATAAAGTAAAGAAATTCAGTTCATTATTCAGATGGGCCAGGAATTGGGGTGTGAATATCAATTGAGCCCAATATCCCAATTAATGAAACGCTTCGTTTTGGGTGTGTCTTCAGACTTCTCTTCAAATGCAAAATCAAATCACAGCCCTTAGATCTCCACTCAGTCAATGAGTCCACGCATGATCCAATGGCCATAGCATTGTCTTCTTCCTCCAGCCAAGGTTCAAAATGAGGAAGCCATGGAAACAGAGCTCCATAGTGAATCTTCACCACAATCGAATCACCTCAATTCTTAACCAAAATCCATGGTTCAAAACCCTAACCTACTCTAAATTCAACCCTGAATTCAACCATATCCTTAGAATCAATTGACATGCCCTTAATCTCTAAACCCGATCCAAGATCAAAGATATGCTCAAACTTCAATTCTAACAATTCTTGAAATTTATTACCTCAAAATGATCACCACCTCACACTGGTTAATTCTTGATATCAAACTCATGTTATAGCTCACTATCCATCATGTTCTTGGTCCAAACAAAAATGGTGTCACTAACTCAGACTTCATCAAATGCCTTCAAACTTTCCAGAATCCATCTCCTACTTGTCTCTAACCATTCTAACCTAACAATTCTACCTAATTATGCTTAAATTATGGTGTAGAAGAAAAGTTACAAACCTGTTAAATCTTGAATATCAGATAGGTCAAAGCTCCACTTCAACCTCTCAAACTCTTCAGAAACCTTCCTTGATTGATGATAAAGCTTCTGTTTGCAAAATATTTGATCAAGAAAGCCTGAATCTCCAAACTCGATTGTGATTTGCAGCTCCCAAAATCCAAAAGCTAACTCTTCAATTCTTCATGATCTTGCCCTCAATTTGGTATGCACACATTCAGTATGATCAATGGAAGGTGTTGGGATTGAAAGAAGCAATGGAAATGGTGTGGAAAGTGGAATTTGATTTCAACTTGCAATAGAAGAAGAAAAATGGCTATCTCACTCTTCTCTCTATTCTCTCACCAACCTTGCATCTGAGCAAGTTCTAATCCATATATAGGAGGGCTTTAAACCCTCTAGAACTTTCTGGAATCATCCAATGAGAATTTGGGATTCTCATGCCATGAGTTTTTGAATTCATCTCATCTCACATGCCATCTCATGCTATACCTCTTGCAGAAACTTGTTCTAACCTGAAAATCTCCTTAGATGAGATATATGATGTGTTAAGATACTTTGCTAGCTTGTACCTTGCCTTTCCTTGTGTTTTGCATTTGTACCTTAATATGCAAGCAACCATTTTCCAAAGCAAGTCCATGATCTAATCCTCAAATCAAAATTGTGGCTGAACCGTTGTTTCTAAAATTTCCTTTGGAGTCAAAATGACCTATTACATGCCATGGTTTGGATGTGTAGCTTGGAAATTTCAATTTCCAACTTTGACTTATTTAACTTATGCCTCCATTTTAGGTCATTTTTATCACTTTGAGCTACAAGATTTTTCAACATCTCATGACCCCCTTACTAGCCTTAAAACATCATTTTAAGCAAGTTTGATGTTGAATATTTTTCCATTTGAAGCTTGGAAAAAGGAGTTATGGCCTTATGCTTGAAATGACCTATAATCTCCAAATGACCAAAATGCCCTTGACTTGTCAAAGCCATAAGTTGAGTTCTACAAATCCTATCAAGGACTTCTAGTACTCTCTAGAAATCTAAGAAGATAAGGAACAACATTCATGTTGACCAAAAGTTCATAGGAATCATCCTTCTTGGGCAAAAGTTTGATGCAAGTTGGGTGACTTTCAAGGCCCCAAATTCACATACCCAGATGACCTGTAACTTGTCAAAGTCATAACTTGAGCTCCACAAATCCTATCAAGGACTTCTAGTACTCAAATTAAAGCTAATAGCAAGCTCTAAAACATTCATGTTGGGGGTAAGATGAGATGACAATCACACCTTGAAGATAAGGGTCAAACTAGGGGATTTTACACTGTCAAGCCTTAGAAACCCTAGCTTGAAACTTCTCAAACTCTTCAATCATGATGAGTTAACCTTCGAATCATCCTTATAACATCTCAATGCATCAATCCATGATCACATGGCTCTTGGATTAGGTCTCAACCCTCTCCAGATCATCAGTTGACCTAGGGTTGACCCAGTCAAACCCTAATTACACCACTCATGGCTGAGTCTTCTTATTCTTGCACAATGACCTCTCTAGGCTTCATGATGGCTTTCAAGACATCTTATAAGCTCTCTCAAAGCTTAAAGTCCATCCTCATAGCTTCAGAATCATCTGAGGAGCTCCCACAACTCTCAAGTTAGGAGGCACACAACCTTGGTTTTAACCAATCTCTCTGAGGATCTCTTAACTCCTCTGACAAAGATATCAATCCTTGAACACTTGAATAGCCCTCTTGGCTAGCTTCAAACTGTTGTGATGCTCATGATTGGTAATCATACCTCTTGATCTCCTGCACACATGTCAATGAAATGCAGATGATAATGCTAATGAACCACAAGCTAGGTAAAGAAATGTTGGTCAAATTTTGGGGTGCAACAGCTGCCCCTATTCAAACGGCTTGAACCTGACTGGGTGAGAAGCGAACAGCTCTCAACCAATCAAGGTGCGAGACGGTTGAATACCGACAAACCCGGAAATTTGCCAACTGCACAAGTACACGGTACTCTGATGGGAACAAATCTTCGAACACTAAAATATTAGCTGCACGGCAACTAGCTGGAGAATTGGTCACACGGTAACCGGTAATACATGGTCGATCATGCCGTCGGGCATCAAGATTCCTCGGGACTCATCAGGTCAACAATCAGGTTAGTCATGCCGTCGGGCATTCAAAGAAAACTTTCGGGCGTCAGCCGGACTTCATCAGTAAGTCGGGAATAGAATTCTTGGTCAATCATGACCCAATTGGGGATATCCAAACTTCTGCCATCAGGCACTCCACATCAGCAGAGAGAACTGCTTCGTTAACACGGTCGGACTTCAATCATCAAGTCTTCAGGGGAAGTTTCAACTTCGTTGTTCAGAAACCTGCTGGGGATTTCACATCTTCGTTGGGGATTCTGGAGAACTATCAAGTAACTCTGCTTCGGGGATCCAGAAGTCCTTCTGGATGAATCAACTCTGCTGAGGACTTCAAGAATCATCTTGGACAAATAACTCCACCGGGGACTTCAAGAATCATCCTGAACCGATAACTATGCTGGAGATTTCAGGAATCATCCTGAGCAAACACTCTGCGGGGGGCTCTAAGCATCAACTTGAGCAACCAACTCTGGCGACTGCACTGGGGGTTTTAAGAATCATCTTACACAAACGACCTTGCTGGGGAAAATTCAAGAATCATCTTGAGCAATCGACTTCGTTGGGGAGAATTCAAGAATCATCTTGAGCAATCAATTCTGCGGTGGGACACCTGCAAAACAAGAACAGTAACAACCTAGATAATGCTTATTATGCATATGCTCCGGCAATGGCGCCATGCTCCACACGGTGGAAATGCTATGCGTTTATGATAAATGCTATGCAGTTATGCAAAATGATGCGATCCCGTCATCAAAATAAATGCTGAAGGGAGCATCCTCCTGTCAAGGAGAAAGAACCACTCAGATAGGGGGAAGGAATCATCCTGCTGAGGAGAACAAGGTCCCGCCAATCTCAATCGGACTCCGCAGAGGAAACAACTTCAGTTGACTGCTGCGGGGGAGCGAAGCTCTACGAGAACCTGGACCTGATGAGGGAAAGCAATGTCAATCGCGGGAATAAACTGCACGGCCTTCACGGCTAACCCTGGAGATAACGACTCCGGCGGGGAAACACAGCATCAGTTATTCAACACTCTACTGGGGAGAACCAGTCATGGTCCAGGGCGGCTTCCAAGGACTCGACTCTCTTGGGGAACTGCAAACTCGGCTGAGGAAGAAGAAATCATTCTGCTTGCTGGAGAGAGCACGACTCCGTGGGGAATCTCAATTCCGATGGAGACTTCAGTCTGGAACTATCAGTTGCTGCACACTTCAGTATGACTCAGCTGGGGGAGATGACGTTCCTTCAGGATGCATCCGATTGGGGAGAGAATCTTCTCGGCTTATGGAGACATATCAATGCTCACGATCTCGTGTTCAGACTCTGCGGGGAGAGGCTGCTGAACTTTGCTGGAGAATGAGGAATCATCCTGCTTGGGGATGCGCACGGCGCACTGTCTGGAATATGCTACACCTGTAACAACACAAACAAACAGATAAGATACCCTTCTCAAAGGGACCTATCAAGGTTATTATCTCGTGACAATGTTCAAGTAATTCATTGTTTCAACAATCAGTGGCCTAGGCCAGTAAGTTTATGTATGCGCATTTTATCAAAAACATCGGCGTTCTTTTTCGCAAACAAAACAGATAAATGCTAAACAGGCAAACAGAATCGCTGAATAGTATACATTTTATTGATAACGAACCCCTGAATGGATAAAAATGTTTTACAACAGATGCAAGCTCCTGGAATGAGGAAGCTGCACAAATATAAAAACATAAATATACATCAGTATATACACATGTCGGCAACAAGGCATAGACGAACACCATGAGTTGATCCCTCTATGACCCACTCGACTTCGATACTTCTCCGACGCTTCAGCTTCAGAAGAGATTGATTCGGATAAACGGCCCTCAGGTCTTCCAAACCACTAAACAAAGAAAGTCCATACGCGGAACGCAATCATTTACTTTTTCAAATCCCTAACTTTTGCGTGAACCGCCCTTTGCGGGTTTTCAGTTCACCGGGATACCCTTTTTTGCCAAAGTCGCCCATCCGGGTTTTCGACTTTGCGGGTGTACATTTTTTCAATTGATATCCCTAATTTTTGCCCGAACCTTTTTCCTTTTTTATGGTTCGCCGGGATGCCCCATTTTTGCCTAGACTCTCTTTTTACTGTCCAGCGGGTCGCTTTCAAGCAAAGTAATTTTTAACTGCGTCCGCGTTCACCGGTGATGCAAAATCTTCACCATCCATCGTGGCTAACAACAAAGCTCCTCCCAAGAAGACCTTGCTGACGACATACGAACCTTCGTAATTGGGAGTCCACTTGCCCCGGTGATCGGAGTGTGGAGGAAGAATCTTCTTCAGGACGAGATCACCCGTCTGAAAGCATCTAGGACGCACCTTCTTATCATAAGCTTTCTTCATTCGGCTTTGGTACAGACGACCATGCGCAGTCGATGCCAACCTCTTCTCGTCCATCAGGCTGAGTTGGTTCAGACGGTTCGTAATCCATTCTGCCTCGTCGAGTTTCACATAAACCAAAACTCGCAAAGAAGGGATCTCCACTTCCAACGGTAGGACATCTTCCATACCGTACACCAGTGAGAAAGGAGTTGCCCCAGTCGACGTACGTACCGTCGTACGATAACCGTGCAATGCAAATGGCAGCATCTTGTGCCAATCCTTGTAGGTCACAACCATCTTCTGTACGATCTTCTTGATATTTTTATTGGCCGCTTCAACGGCGCCATTCATCTTCGGCCGGTAAGGAGATGAGTTGTGGTGTTCAATCTTGAAACTCTGGCACATCTCCTTCATCATCTTGTTATTCAGATTTGAACCATTATCAGTAATGATCCGCTCGGGAATTCCGTAACGACAGATGATATCCCTCTTTATGAATTTAGCCACCACCTGCTTGGTCACATTAGCATATGAGGCTGCCTCCACCCACTTGGTGAAGTAGTCGATAGCTACCAGAATGAAGCGATGACCGTTATATGCAGTGGGCTCGATCTTTCCTATCATGTCGATGCCCCACATGGAGAACGGCCACGGGGAGGACATGACATTTAACGGGCACGGCGACACATGAACTTTATCAGCATAAATCTGGCATTTATGACATCTCTTCGCGAATTTAAAGCAATCTGATTCCATCGTCAGCCAGTAGTATCCTGCTCTCAGGATCTTTCGCGTCATAGCACCCCCGCCGGCGTGCGTACCAAATGTGCCTTCATGGACTTCTTCCATGAGCATACTCGCCTCTTTCTCATCTACACATCTGAGTAGCACGAGATCGTGGTTTCTTTTATACAACACTCCATCAGGATTGAGATAAAAATTTCCAGACAGCCTCCTCAAAGTCTTCTTATCCTGGGTTGACGCACCCGCCGGATACTCCTTAGTCATAAGGAAAGTCTGGATGTCATGGAACCATGGCTTGCCGTCGGCGACTTCCTCGATCGCTAAGACAAATGCAGGTCTATCAAGACGAGAAAGGACAATTCTTGGAGCTTCATTCCAAAAATTGACTTTATACATCGAAGTCAACGTGGCTAAGGCATCAGCCATCTGGTTTTCAGCCCTGGGCACATGATGGAGTTCCACTCGATCAAAGAACGGAAGTAGCCTTCTGGCATAGTTCATGTACGACACCAAATTCGATTGACGAGTCTCCCACTCCCCTTTAATCTGGTTGATCACAAGCGCCGAGTCACCATATACGTCTAGGTTCTTGATTCTCAAATCAACCGCCTCTTCTAGACCCATGATGCATGCTTCGTACTCCGCTTCATTATTGGTGACTGGAAACGTCAGTCTCGCCGTAAACGGGATGTGGGATCCATGGGGAGTCGTAATGATCACCCCAATGCCACTTCCGTAGGAAATAACCGCCCCGTCAAATACCAATTTCCACTGGGATTTCCTATCTGGCCCCTCGTCGGGCAACGGCTCATCGCAATCCTTCGCTTTGAGAAATATGATATCCTCATCAGGGAACTCAAATTTCATTGGCTGGTAATCCTCGATCGGTTGTTCGGCAAGGTAATCAGACAATACGCTTCCCTTGATGGCCTTCTGGGAAACGTACTGAATGTCATATTCCGTCAACACCATCTGCCATCTGGGAATCCTGCCCGAAAGAGCTTGCTTCTCGAAGACGTACTTGATCGGATCCATCTTCGAAATTATCATGGTGGTGTGATTGAGCATGTACTGTCGTAAACGTTTGGCAGCCCAGGCTAGTGCACAACACGTTTTCTCCAGCATCGAGTAACGAGATTCACAGTCAGTGAACTTTTTACTCAAGTAGTAAATGGCATGCTCCTTTCTGCCCGTCTCGTCGTGCTGACCGAGAACACACCCCATACTACTCTCAAGAACTGTCAAGTACATGATTAATGGCCGTCCAGCCACTAGGGGTATCAAGATTGGAGGTTCCTGAAGATACTGCTTTATCTTGTCGAATGCCTTCTGGCAATCCTCATTCCAGGTAATCGCCCGATCTTTCTTTGAAAGCTTGAACATCGGTTCACACGTGGCCGTGAGCTGAGAAATAAACCTTGCAATGTAGTTTATTCTGCCCAAGAAACCACGAACTTCTTTTTCTGTTTTCGGCACTGGCATTTCTTGAATGGCTTTTATTTTCGCAGGATCAACCTCGATGCCTCTTTCACTCACGATAAACCCCAGTAACTTTCCGGACCGTACTCCGAAAGTACACTTGTTAGGATTCAGCCTCAACCTGAACTTCCTAAGCCTCTCAAAAAGCTTCAGCAAATTGACCAGATGTCCCTCCTCCGTTTGGGACTTCGCAATCATGTCATCAACATAGACTTTAATCTCCTAATGAATCATGTCATGAAACAAAGTTACCATTGCTCGTTGGTAAGTGGCCCCTGCGTTCTTCAGACCGAAAGGCATTACCTTATAGCAAAATGTTCCCCAAGGAGTGATAAACGTAGTTTTCTCCATGTCCTTCGGCGCCATCTTGATCTGGTTGTAACCGGAGAAGCCATCCATGAACGAAAACACGGAGAACTGGGTTGTATTGTCGACCAACACATCGATATGAGGCAGCGGGAAATCATCTTTAGGGCTCGCCCTATTCAAATCCCGATAATCGACGCACATGCGTACCTTACCGTCCTTCTTCGGTACAGGCACTATGTTGGCAACCCACAGAGAGTAAGTAGTGACCGCTAAGAAGCCAGCATCAAGCTGTTTCTGCACTTCTTCTTTGATCTTAACGGCCATATCTGGTCTCGTCCTCCTAAGCTTCTGCTTAACGGGAGGGCAATCTTCTCGCAGCGGCAAGTGATGGACCAGGATGTCCGTGTCAAGTCCAGGCATACCTTCGTATGACCAAGCAAAGACGTCACTATACTCTCTCAGCATCTTGACTAATCTCTGCTTGACATCACTCTGCAATGCAGCCCCTACCCTGACATTTCTGACGAGTTCTTCAGAACCCAGATTCGCGATCTCAATCTCCTCTTCATGAGGCAGAATAACTTTCTCCTCTTGCTTCAACAAGCGGGCCAACTCTTCAGGAAGGTATTCGTCTTCATCAATCTCTTCTTCGGCTTGATAGATCGGGCACTCGAAGTCGAAGTGAGTCGTAGAAGGTCCAGAGTCGATGTCATCTGCTATGTGGATCCTACAATAACAAGGGTTAAGCTTAAAACAAGGATATGCAGGTTAGCACAAACCCCGTTGCCATTTTATTGTTTTTCAAAACAAATATAAAACAGGAATAACAGAGATCACAATATTTGAATACGAAGAAAAACGCCTTTTGATTTATTGATAAAATGCATGTACATAATCAAACGAGGCCCTGACAATAAAACCACTATGCCCCGGGTAGGACATAGGGTTGTACAACGATTGAAGAAAGTAAATCATTACTCTTTGTCTGCCACTTGGATGATATCCCTGACGGACCAGTTGTTGAGGCCCTCGCCTGGCCTGCTTGGTTGGATCCAAGAGTCCAGATTGCAGTCGTTGTCTTCACCGTCTTCATACACTGCGTTGACGCTTTCAAATATCACCCCGCCACTGGTAAACTGGATCGGCCCTTTACCTCGCGACGCACTACTAGAAGAAGAGGAGGCTTCAGCCGCGGGAGAATATCCTAACCCAAACTTGTCTTGCTTGTTAGGTATCTCCAAAATCTGCCCCCAGCCTGAGGTAGATCCGGCTTGAACAACGGCTCGGGCTTCCTTGAAGGAAGAGAGACTCATATCTGGCTTCTCGGTGATTGCAGGAGCTACGTTCTTGACTTTGACGGCTTCGAATGCCTGACATAGGGTTTCATGAATTTCCCCGTCCATCTCAACGTACTTGAAGGACGACAAATGGCTCACCATTATATCTTCCTCGCCACAAACAGTCACAATGCTACCTCCGACAGCATACTTGAGTTTCTGGTGCAACGTGGAGGTCACAGCACTCGCAGAATGGATCCATGGCCGGCGTAAGAGACAGCTGTAGGCAGGCATGATGTCTATAATGTAAAAGACTGCGTCGAACGTTTCCGGCCCGACTTGGATTGGCAACGTCGCCTCCCGGAAAACATGACGTTTGGTTCCATCGAACGCTTTCACAACCAGATCACTGGGTATGCAAATCAATCCGCGAGTATCTAACTTCATCAATGCCTTCTTCGGAAGAACATTGAGCGACGACCCTGTTTCCACCAACACGTGAGACATAATCGTTCCCCTACACTCTATCGAGATGTGCAGGGCGCTATTGTGGTTCCTCCCCTTCAGCGTCAGCTTCAGGTCGGTGAACCCTAACCCATTTCCAGCATTCACGTGGGCTACGACCCCTTCCAACTGGTTTACCGATATTTCCTGCGGTACGTACGTGGCATTCAACACCTTCAGCAGTGCGTTGCGGTGTGCCTCAGAACACAACAACAAATTCAGGATGGAAATTTTCGAGGGTGTTTGATGGAGATGATCCACAATCTTGTAGTCACTCTTTTTAATCAACCTCATAAATTCTTCGGCGTCTTTAACAAGTAAGTCTTTTTCTACCCCACGAGGGATCTCTTCAACGACTTTACTCTTACCTTTATCAGTTGCATCAGCTTTGTCCGCTTTGTCCGCCACGACCTCAGGTGGTGCAAACACTCTTCCGCTGCGAGTGATTCCGCTAACGCCCACTAGGTTCTCCACAGACGACCCAAATGGTTCCAATTCCAACTTCTGTCAGTTGCAGTAGACCTCTGCCCCATAATGCCATGGGACATCATTGGTGCTTTCGAAAGGTATCGGCCCAGCTTTGGTGATGGTAATCGTGGGCGGCCTGGGTGCAGAAATAGTTATCGTCCGGCGAGGGATGGTGATGGTGGCAACCTCATCATCTTGCTTCAGCATTACCTCTCCCGATCCGCTTTCGGCCCTTCGGCTAAACTGCAGGATTCCTTCGGTCATCAGACTTTGAATCCCCTCTATCAACTGTTCACATCCATCAGGACTTGTCGCACAGCCCATACATAGTTCTCCACAACCTGGAAAGAAACCCCTTTTCATCAGCTTAGCTTTGACGAAGCTAAGCGGTGTCTTCAGATCTCTGACGTTAGTCAACAAATCCAAAATCTCGTCTTCAATAATGGCATTTACTCCACCTCCCCTATGATTCGGCATAGGGTTCTTCGTGACGTTTGGCACATTATCTGAGAAATTGATGATCTTGGCGTCCACCATGTCCTGCACCTTATGCTTGAAGGCTTTTCAATTTTCTATTGTGTGGCCTGGTGCCCCTGAGTGAAATTCACAAGTCGCATTCGTATCATAACCTGGCGGAGGTGCCCCTGTCAAGGGAGCCAAGGTTCTTTTCTAGAGCAGCTGTAACTAGAGTAGAGCTTGTAATAGCTGAGCATACGACATGGGCGGAGTCTCGAGGTGACGGCTCGACAGAGGTGCCCTGTTCTGATACTTTCTGTACCCTTGTTGATTCGGCTGCTGCTGCTGCTGCTGTGGCTGTGGGACTGCCGGGATAGTTATACTGGCCACCTGCTGGTGAGGGCCTTTACCCTTCCTTCGAGCGTTGGACACAATGCTCGTTTCTCCTTCCCTCCTTTTGCCACCATAAGGTTTCTTTCCTCCTCCAGCTGAGGACAGATCACCTTGAATTTTCCCCAGTTTGATCCCGTTTTCAACGTGCTCACCCGTGATAATAAGATCAGAGAAACTTCCAAACATACTGCTGACCAACTTCTCATAGTAAACCCCTGGGAGGGTGGCCACGAACATTTCAACAAGCTCGCGTTCAACCATCGGCGGCTGAACCCTAGCTGCTAACTCATGCCACCGCTGGGCGTATTCCTTGAACCCTTCGTTGTTCCTTTGCGACAGATTCTGCAGTTGGACTCGGTTCGGAGCCAAGTCATTGTTGTATTGGTAGTGGTGCACAAATGCTTCAGCAAGTTCCTTCCACGTGCGCACACTGGCAGGTTCCAGACTCATGTACCATTCGAGGGAGGGCCCGGACAGACTGTCTTGAAAGAAGTGCATCAGCAACTTCTCATCCTCAGAATGAGCGGACATTTTCCGGTAGTATGATCTCAGGTGGACGCGAGGGCAAGTGGTGCCCTTGTACTTTTCAAAGTCAGGTACCTTGAACTTGGGAGGCACCTTGAAGTCAGCGATCAGTCCCAACTTGGACATATCAACACCCAAGGTGTTCTGGTTCTCGATATTCCTCATCTTATCCTCGAGTGCCTTGAACCTTTAGCCGTGCTTCAGCAGTCAGCTCCCCTTCAGCACCTCTCTGAGAGAACATGTCGTCTTGACGTTCTTCTAACCACGGCTGAGGCCCGAACAGATTTCCAACACCCGTATTGTCGTTGCCCAGCCCAACATTGACGTTAGCTTCAAAATTCCCATTACCGACGCCCGTCATATTACCATTGAGTCCCATGTTAGCTATCACATTGCCGTTGGCACTGCCATTCCCCCCGGTCACGGGGACACCATTCTGAGGAGTTTCAACTGGTGGAGGGGTTGGAATAGTCCCACCATGGAGTATACCATTGCTGTCGACCCTTGAAATCAGAGGCTGAACCAAGGTTCTGAGTTGATCCTGGCCATTGGCGACCGCTTGCATGAGCTCCATGAAACGGTCCATCCTTTCTCGGAGTTCTTGAATGTCAGTTTGCATTTGCTCCATGATTCTGGTTTGATTTGCTCTGGTCGGATAGCGGTGGATAGGTCTCTGATCAATCCTGGAATAGCCTGAAATAACCTGAAAATACAAAAGGGTTAGGAAAAACGAAAAAGTGCTCGTTATTCAAATGCTTCATGGAAATGCAAACGTGTGTCTGTACGTTAGGGAGATTTCCCCCGATCCTAGTGCCTGAGTGACAGTGCTGATAATAAGAAGTCCGAGTCCAGTCATGGAAATAACATCTCATATATAAAGAAAGCCCATCAAGGTGGTACATAACGTCACTGAGTACAAGCAGAATCAATAGCATGACCTCGACCAACAAGCCTGGTGATGGTCAGCATACAACAACGATCAAAACAAAAGGAATACAAATAGTCAAGCACGGCCACGGGCGCGAAACTCTTCTAACAACCCCTTCGTATCTGGATGATCAGGCCGAGTGAGCAACCCTTCGACGAGTAACTCTCTCTGCATAATGGTGTATTGAAGACCTTCGACCGAATCTTCCCATGCTCCTTCGCCGAAACAATCTTCTAGCTTCCGCTTCTTGGACTCAAACGTCAGTTTGCGCTCCTTCAGGTTAGCAAGAGCCTTGTTGAGTTGGCCTTCAGCGGCATATCTGCGAGCGGTTTCTTCATCAAACCTCTTCTCACTGGCTTTCACCTGGGCTTTCAGCTTGGAGATCTGTTGCTTCAGCTTATCCTCCCGTTCTTTGTCGTTGGCTAGGGTGGCCTTCCAATGCTGATTAAACTTGGATATCCTCCGATACGCTTCATCCAAGTGCTGCTTCTTAGTGGCCAGTACATCATTGACAACTTTGATGTCTCGACCCATGCGCTCACGCTCAGCTATCTGCTTAGTCAAATCTGTCCCCAACTGGTTCACCAGCTCGGTCTGCCTCTTGAAGGAATGAACGGCTTCGCTTCTCTCGCTCCTGAGCTGGGCCAATTCTTTCTCCAGTTCTTCATTTGCCCTTTGTCGCTACTGTTGCACCCCAAAATTTGCCCTCTTTCAAGACTTGACTCATTTCTTCATTTCTTTCAAATTCAATGACATAAAGGAAATCCATCATGAATTCAAGATTAAAGGCGAGAATATTATAAAGAGAAGTTTTGTGACATTACAATAATGTCATTTGTTGCAAGATTTTCAACTCTAAGTAATGTTTAGAAATTAATTTATTTCTAATACTTCATTCAAGTCTCTAGTCAAATTCATGTTATGGTAATGCCACACCAAGTCTACATTATGCTTACAAACATCCAAGAAATATGTAAGAATTAAATCAACATTGGATTGTTTTAAGACCAAGAGTATGCATGTTTAATCATGGCAAAACAGTCCCATGCAAAGGTGACAAATTTCCTCATGTCACAAAATCTACATGTCACAAGACCAAAGGCATAACATGTGACAATGCTTCTACACATCAGAATTTTCAAAATGCTGTCAAAAGAGTAGTAGCATTGACCAAGAGCTGTCCAAGCACAAGCCAACAAAATGGGTGCAAGGCACAAGGTGCTGCAGAAAAACAGCATAGAGTAGTGCAGTAAAAATACATCATAGCACCTTGCATGGAAATGGAAAGAAAGAGAGTGACATAAGGAGAGGTGGTAAGAAACATTGCCCCATGAAAAAATCTGAAGTGTGGGAAGAAGTGAAAACCCTAGAGTGGAGAGATAAGAGGAGGGGGCTGTAAACAAGAGAGAGGGATTCAAGATTCATTCTCTACACACATTTGCAAAACCAAATTTTGAGAGAGAGCCACCAAAAAACCTAAAAAACAGAAAAGATAGAAAGCTTTGCAAACCAAAAAAAGAGAGTGAGATAAAACCAAGAGAACCACTAAAGAGCAAGAGCGTTCACAACATAGAGTGAGGAGTGGAGCACATTCATCCAAAACCAAGGAGGACTTGCAAGAAGAAGAAACTCTTGGGTATCCATTTTCTCAAACTTTTCTCTCTTTATTTCTTTGCTCTTATATTCATTTTGTTTACTCTTTTATGTGTTGTTGAACTGTATATATCATGTAAGGTCCCATAAGAGACCAAGAAACCATTGTCAAGAAACTACGAAAACGAAAGAAAACGTAGAAAAAGTTAGGATTTTGGTTGTTTTAACAGGCTAACGGTCGACCATAACAGGTCTATGCGTCGACGCATAGCCTGCATTTTTAGACAGATTTAAAAAAACTTACAGTATGCGTCGACGCATGGGTCGGCGGGCGCTTACCCGTCAGTCTATCAAAATAGTGTGCGCCGAGTGCATGGTTGACGCATGGTGTTTATGCGCCGAGCCGTGGGAAAAGGCTGAAAGTCATGCGTTGACCCTATGGTCGACTCATGGCTTCAAAATTTGCAAAAAAAATGAGAAATTTCTGGCTTTGTGCAGTTTGTTATGACTTCAAATATCAAAAAAAAAACCTCAAAATTTTTTTTCCGTTTTTATTGGCATGTCCCTATCACATTGCAGGTACCCTATGACACGGGTCGTGTCATACAACACGGCCACCCGTGTTACCCCACTGTTTTCCACCTATTTTTGTTATTTTTGTTATTGCATGTCTCAATTTTTTTTAGCCGACTAATCCCATATGTTGTATGATTTTAGTAGGAATGTTGCTATTGTCCTTGGTGTCTTTTGATTCCAAAAAAACATTTTCAAAAGCAAACTCTCGATTCTCATCGAGCCATTTTTTACCTTGTAAGCCGATTGCCTTGTGCGTCGCCATCGACCTTGTTCGCTTCACCTCAAGCCTTTTAAGCAATTAAACCCTTGACCCAACGTCAAGCGGATTTTCTCAAATAATGGTTAAACCAACTCACCATATTTAACAAAAGGATAAAGTTCACTTTGTATTGAACTAAAGAGAGAGGATTAAGTGTAGACTTCTTCCTCTCCGAGTGCTGATATGCTCACTGTAGTGTGGGTGGTTTTGACACTCGTATTTCAATACAAAGATGTTTTCATCCACACCTTTTTCCCCTAAAAAACCCTCGGTCCCGTACCGAGCGCATTTTCAAAACACCTACAATAAATAAATCGATTCTCTTTGTATTGAACTAAAGAGAGAGGATTGAGTGTAGACTTCTTCCTCTCCGAGTGTTGGGATATTCACTGTAGTGTGGGTGGTCTCGATACTCGTCTTTCAATACGAAGACGTGACTTTATCCGCCACCTATCTCCCTCTACAATTTCCTTTCGCAACCTTTTTCTCCAAAAACCTCGGTCCCGCACCGAGTGCATTTTCAAACTCTTTTCATAACAAAAATTTGAATGGTCGTGGAGTGGTTAGGCGTAGGCCTTCTCCTATCCCGAGTGCTGACGTTTACCGTAGGGTTCTCTGTCGCAAAGCACTTACCATTCAAAACCAAAAACACTTTAATAAGAGAATGAGGTTCTCTTTGTATTGAACTAAAGATAAAGGATTAAGTGTAGACTTCTTCCTCTCCGAGTGTCGAGACGCTCACTGTAGTGTGTGTGGTTTTGATACTCGTTTTTCAATACAAAGACGTTATGTTTGCCACACCCTTTCATAACAAAAAATTTTGAGATAAAGAATTGGGTACTACCCGTAGGGGTTACTATCCGAGGACCTATCTCGCCCCTAAAAAATAACAATTCAACAAATCAAATGTGACATCTTGCCTCGCATGGCGAAAACTTATCTTTCGAAAAGGATATGATACGTCCGTTCTACCGCAAACAGGTAATGCCTAAGTCTCTAGCGAGCGAGCAGCAATACACCTAACTGCTAGAATGCGTACGATAGCATCATCCATAAAAAAACATCAACAAATCGTAGGCCGAACTACGGCTGCTCTGATTCTTTACTTCGTTCAAGTAAAGATACGTAAGCACAAGGGCCACAATCCTTGTCGAGCACATTCCCCCTTATATCTGTAGTTCCCCGAACTACGTCGACTCTGATTTTCTCATGTCTATCGAGAATACGTAGGCCTTGTTGCACCCCAAAATTTGACCAACCGGGTCTCGCATTTGGCTCGATGTTTCGACGCATAACCGCATTCGCATCTGCATATCGCATACATTGCATTGTTCATTTGTTTTGATTTTATCAGGGATCACAGCTCCCGTCTCGTGTTTCAGGTGTTTTTTAATCAGTAGAGTCGATTTTTGGGATATTTCGGTGCCCGTTTATTTTTACCGATTATTTTTGTGTCGTTCGGGGTTCATTTTGTCCCTCTGGGAATTGTGATGATTTTTCTGGATTTTATAGGATTTTTTAGGGCTTTAAATAGCTTTTAAATCAATTTTTAGGATTTAATAGAATTTTTTAATAGATTTTAATTCTTTTTAAATCAATTTCTAGCATTTTATAGAATTTAAATTCATTTTAGGATTTAATAGGTTTTAATAGACTTTTAATATTTTTAGATAATATAGGATTTTTTTAGAATATTAGTATAATTTTTTTAAATAGAATTTAAATAGAAATAATAATAATAAATGAATAGATTTTTCCTTATTAAAAATAAATAGGTTTTATTTTCTTTTATAGAATAATAGATTTTTAGAATTTAATTAGAGTTTAATGAGAAATTAGAGGTTTATTAGATTTGTATTAATAGACTAGGAGTTAATTAGTTTAATTGAATTAGTAGTTTAGTTAAATAGGATTAGGTGGTAATTAGTTTTTAATATTGATTTTCAGTTTTACAGTTTTTCTTCAGCCATTTTCGTATTAGGCCCACCCAATTGTCCAAAAAGGCCCAGAGTATGCAGTCCAATTCGTCCAAAAAATGAGTCCAATAGGTCCAAAAAATGTCCAGCGTATCCAGACTTTTCCAGGTCGTTCCAGATCATTCCAGAACAATCCAGCAATGATCCCAGTATAAAGCCACATGCTGACACGTGTTCAGGAGGGGGAGGACCCACCTTTCCATTTCCCAGAGCGCCACGCGTATCCCTCACCGTCTCTCTCTCAGCCACGCTGCCACCACATGGCACGCATGCAGGGTACTCCACTACCACGCGTCCTCATCCCAGCGCCTCACCGTGAAACTCCACCGGCCGCCGTGCATGTACTCCGGCCACCCCCAAACCCTCACCGGCGACCTCACGAATCCAGAAGATCAACGTTCTTCATCTCTATCCCTAACTCCAGAATCAACATCGTTCAACCACCAAATTCGGAATCCGGCCACCACAAATCCCTAACCCTCATCACCAGAAAACCTATGATCTTCATCGTCAACCTCCCTTCATCTTCATACAAGAACTCAGATCCAGAATTCATCAACAGAACTCATCCAGTTCCCAGAAGCTTTCTTCCACCACCTTCATCAAGCTTCATCAGAACTCGGTCCAAGATCTGCAGCAAATACGAACAAGATCCCAGATCTTCATCCAACGTTCAAGTCCAGGTTTCCGTCCAACAATCTTCTAAGAAGAATTTCAAGCAAATAGCATTATCTTCCCAGAAATTACTCCAAGATCTCTTTCGAACAAGACACCTCCAGAAATCCAGTTTTTAAGAACTCCTTGTGCAAAACAAAACTCCAAGAACCTGCGATCTCCCTAGTTTCATCAGTAGATACTCCAAATCTTCAATATTCATCTACCAAAACTCTATTCAACGATCATCAAGCGCGTCCATCGCAATCATCATGGAGGACGTCATCTCCAGATTTGTTTGAGTCCTTCTCAGAAGTTTGAGGCTCGTGAATTGGAAAGATGGAAAGGATTGGGAAACGATTTGGAGGTTAGTGAAGAGATTGAATGAAGGGTGGTTATTGAGGCTGAGAGACGAGGGAGACGGAGGGGATTAAGGTGGTAGCGGCGGCGGCGCAGTGGGAAGAAGAATTTAGGGTTTTCAGAAATTGAGAAGGGAGAAAGGAGAAGGAGAGGATGGGTTCTGGGCCTCAGGCCCATTCGTTTTTTGGTGTTGCACCTCCCTCCGTTTTTGGAGTACGTCCTGGGCCTGAGCCCAATGTGTTTCCAGCAACACCCAGATTACCACAGCACCCCCTGTTGCGTTTCAGGCTGAGATTGGGCTGGGCCCTGCAAATTTTTTTTATTTTTATTTGTTGTGTAACCCCCTGTATTGGATACACCCCCCAGCCCTTTCATTTTCCTTTTTCATTTTATATTTTACTTGTTATAAAAAAAAAAAAGAAGAAGAAGTGAAAAGAAATATCATGAGAAAATACATTTGAAAAGAAGAAAATATATTTGAAAAAAAAAAGAGAAAAAATAGGAGAAAAGAAAAGAAAAAATAGAAAAAAGAAAAAGAAGTATATTTGAAAAAGAAAAATAGAAAAAAAACAATAAAAAAGAAAAATAGAAAAAAAAACAATAAAAAAGAAATGAGAAAAGAAAAAAAGAAGAAATAAGAAAAGAAAAAAGAGAAAAATATTGTGAAAAATAAAAGAAAATATTTTTGAGAAAAGAAAAATATGAGAAAAGAGAAAAGAAGAAAAAGAGGAAAAATATTAAAGTAGTTTAATATTTTTCAAGCATTTCTTTTAGAGTATTTTCATAGATTTTATTTCTCGACTTTTAGGGATAGAATTAGAAGCCCATTTGTTAGGGGGCCATTTTCACCCGATTTTTCAAGATAGAATAGGATAGCGTCCTAGGAGATTTATTTCGATATTCAACCCATTGTAATCATTTTTCAGAGATGAATAAAACGAGATTTGAGCTGTGGTCCGATAGTAGCCGAACTACAGCTGCTCTGATTCTTCGTACCAGACGAAGATATGTAGGCATAGGATGCGATATCCTAGCGAGCACACTAACGACTAACTGTTGTTCTCTCGCGGCTGTGCGATCGAGACTTTCCCGCTGACGATTAATTGCAGACCCTTTTTCTCTCTTGCCCAAGTGCATTTGAGACTCAGCCATAGTTGTGACCATAGGTTCCCGACCCTGTGAAGCCAGTTGTTTTTCTCACTGCTGTGTGAGAATGTTTGTTTAGTCATAGTTAGTCTGAACTACGTAAAGCTCTGATCTTCCATCCAGTGGAAGTACGTAGGCACAAGACGCGATGTCTTGGCGAGCCAATTTTCCCTGTAGTCCCGAACTACGTTGACTCTGACTTTCTCTCTTGAGAATACGTAGGCATAGAGTGCGATGCTCTATCGAGTCAATTCCCTTCCGTTTAGATTTAGCAGCCGTAGATAAGATTGTTTTGCATCCAGTAGACAACCAAGCAAGCGTGGATCCCGTCGAGTACGACGGACGTGAGGGGTGCTAATACCTTCCCCTTGCGTAACCGACTCCCGAACCCAGGCTATGGTTGCGATGACCATACCTTTTCCCCGTTTTTCGCGAGGTTTACTTCGAGCGTTTCCTTTCCCGCTCTGAGGGATAAATAACGCACGATGGCGACTCTTCTGTCAGCCGGCGCCGATTTTCGCAGTAGCGACAGCTGGCGACTCTGCTGGGGACTGCGATAGTTCCCCATGCATGTGGGATCCAACGTCCCTCGAGAGAGTCAATCCTAGCGCTTGTTTGCTTGTCTATTAGGTGTTTATTTATCGATATTATCTGTTGCTGTTGGGGTGTTACGGGTATTCTATGATTGAGATAAGCCGGACCTGGGCTCGAGTATGAGTATACACCTAGATATAGTTGCGGAGAAGTAGTAGACGAACCTGTCTGCTGAGCAGGCGCAGTTCCCTACGAAAATTCGCACTCGGACGAGGTTCTCGCAGAGGTGCTCCTTTCCGGTCCTGAGGATCTGAGGGGAGTCCAGACGTGAGGATTGTCGACTCTGGGAACCGATCAATTGGAAGTTAGCTAAGTGAGGCCTCTTCATGAGATGACGATGCCACTCCTTCTGGGAATCGTATCATTCCTCATGAAAGTCTGTGACGCTGACGACCGCATAGGATGCCGTACCTTGTCAGATATAGGTCCACACCTGTGAGTGGGGGGGTTTTTTTGTGCAGGAAACTTGACTTCCAACCTACCCGTTATACTGGTCTTCTTTTCAGAGAATGTCTCCGTCAGTAGCGCCGCAGTATTCAGATTTTGTGTGGGGGCTGTGGTCCCATTGTTTGCTGCATTTTGCATATCATACGCATATCAGTGTTGCATTGCATATCATCCTCCAGCTAGCCAGAGTTCTGATCCAGCCTTTGTTTCCTGAAGGTGATTACCCGGAGTTTGGATTGAGCAGCTGTTGATTGTCAGAAGACCTACCTAGGGGTTGAGTAGATTTGAGCAGAATCCAGTGTCGAAGTCAGCTGAAGATTATTAGTAGCCATGTCTGAAGGCAATTTCCAGTCTCCTAACACCCTGACAGGGTTCACTATGGCGTCCAACCCTCTGTATGACTCTACGGAAGACTTCCCGCAAGTGAACAATGTCGCTGCAGACCAAGTTGTACAGCCTTCTGTTGAGAACCGAGATCGACATGAGCAGTTTGTTGCCCAGAATGAGCGTCCTCCTCCTGTCAACAATCAAGGTGTTGCTTTCCCTGTGATGAATTACCGAAGAGATATTCCAGCAGCTGGGATGGTAGATCCAAGAGCCCTTGACGAAGGTAGAAGAGTCCGAGTGTTGGAAGAGCAAATGAGAGCTTTGAAAGCCAAAGATGCTGTCAACCTGGATGCTGTAGGCATGTGTTTGGTTCCTGACCTGGTGTTGCCTTACAAGTTCAAAGTGCCGAAATTTGAGAAGTACACGGGAGATAGCTGTCCGAAGCTGCATTTGATGATGTTCTGTCGAAGAATGACTGCGTTTGCGCGAGATGATAAGTTGATGATCCACTGCTTTCAAGATAGTCTGACTGGGGCATCTTTGAGGTGGTATATGCAGTTAGAGAGGAATCAGATTCAGTCATGGATGGATTTAGCCAGAGCTTTTCTGAAGCAGTATGATTACAACCTAGACATTGCTCCTTATCGCATGCATTTGCAAGAGTTGTCTCAAGAGATCAATGAACCGATCAGGAAGTATGCTCAGAGATGGAGAGAATTTGCTGCTAAAGTGCGTCCCCCGCTGTTAGACCAAGAGCTGGCAAGCATGTTTGTGGATTCCTTACAATATCCGTACTTCAAAAGGTTGCTCGGAGTTCCGGCAAGTTTCTCTGACGTGGTAGCATTAGGAGAACGCCTTGAGTACTCCATAAGAATGGGGAAAATTCAGATTACTTCATATGATCAAGCTGGTGAAACTGAATACCCTTGTGACTATCAGAGTGAAGAAGAAGTGGTGATCAACTCAGTCATGCCAAAGATTGAATATCCTCAAAGCGAATCAGTGAATTTTGTTGGTTCATCATCTTATCAGAGATCAGTACCTCCCGTGGCTTGTTATACTGAACAGACAGCCGTGCCTGGGGCACCATATCAGGAATCTTATGTCGCTTCCATTGCAAATCAGCGAACTCGTGGCCGAGGTTATCAGAATCAGCGTCAGAGTCAGAACAGACCTCGCAACAACTTGGAACGAAGGAAAGCTCCTTTTCACCCAGTGCCGATGCCGTATAGCCAGTTGCTGCCATCTTTGATTCAGAAGTCTTTGGTGGAGCCGAAAGCTCTTAAACCAGTTCCAGAACCTTACCCTCCTGGGTATAATCCCCACGTTCATTGTGGTTATCATGGTGGCTCTCCGGGGCATTCGACGGAAGATTGTAAAGCATTTCAGGCGAAGGTACAGCAGTTGATTGATCAGGATCGTATTTCCTTTCGAGAAGGGTTTCTGTTTGTCCATCCTAACCGTTCAGCTGTCTAAGCTCGTAGATTCAGAAGGGTATTTCCCCAGCATAAGCCAGTGGTTCAGACAGGCAGGCGCCTCAGCATTGGCAGTTCTCAAGCTTTTACATCATTTGCATTTGTAGTTTCTTTTTCTGTTAGTTACTACCTGCTTTTAAGCATTGTATGTTCTGAATGGTGATAATAATAAAGTGACTATGCATTTTTCTGAATTAATCATGTCGCTGTCGCTCATTTATTGCATTGCACTGACACTTGCATTTATTCCACTCCATTTTTTCGCTGTGACTAGCAAAGTTAGGAGGGAGGATGACGAAACTGAAACTCATAGCCAATGATTGTATGCTTTCAGATAAGACCGTACCGATGACGTACAAGGCATTATTTCAAATTCCCCAAACACTGGAGATATAAGGAGTTAGTCCATTGTTAACCACTTCGAGCCAGGAAGTAGAAGTTTTTTCGGACTTTTTAACCCTCACATCTTAACCCGGGGCAGGGTAATTGTCAGTTAGCTTGACCGAGCATTCAAGTCTTGCAGAGGAGTGTTGTCTTTCAAGGACCAATCAGTTTATACCTTTCAAGAGGTCAAACCTCACTAATCAGGAGTGAGACAGTTACAATCCTTTCGGAGCAATCAAGACAACCAGTGTCGCACGACTTTGTTCCAAAAGAAAGAGAGAAAGAAAGCCCGCTAAGTAAAAAAAGAAAGAAAAGCTGAGAAAGCTGATACTTAGGCAAAAATTAGGGCATCCCGCTGGACTTCAAAAGAAATCGGAAAAATCAAAAAGAACTCAAAAGGAGTCAGTCCAGGCAAAAATTAGGGAATCAAAAGAATGGAAAAGAAAGGGGATTAAAAAGAAATTTTTCCCAGCAAATCACAAAGTCGTGTACACAGACACCGAAAGCGAAGAAGGAGTAACTGTCACTCTAGAAGAAAAGCTTGTGAATTCCTTAACTGTGGCTCTTACCATTCAACATATTTCTCGAAGAGGCGAGTACTTGTGCCAGGTTAACTGAACCTTAGGATCGGAGATCATCACGTAGAAGGGGGTGGGTACAAATCAAAATTTGAGCCAAATATCCTTTGTTTCACGAACCGTGAACCCGACCACGATACAACCCTCAAAAGACCTAATTGAGGTAGGGTTAGTCTGAAGCGCATTACGATAAGGTTGAGTAACCTGACTCCTTCTTGACTTGCTAGTCATATCTTGTTGTATTTTCACTGACCACGTAAGCACTGCGTTTGAACTTTGGTTCATTCGTCACTTTCAATCATATGCATGTAAATGAGTGACAGCTCAAAAAATTTTTCAAAATCTGCATAACCATTACATTAAGATTACCATTCGTAGACAGACAATTCTAATTGCAGGTTAGTAGTTGGCATGAAAGAAATTCCACCAGGGAATAATCGAGCAAGACTGAGTAATTCAGCAATCTGAACCAGAATGGTGAATGTTGTGAAGCCCAATGAATCAGGGGCATTATCTTCCGGAATCAGTCAGTCTGAGGACAAGTCCCGAAGCTTCAGTTGAGCAGGGGCAGTTGTTTGAGAGGCAGTTGATCAGGAGTGCGTCTTCTTGAGAGCCAATCAGGGGCAGTTATGCAGAGCGCTGAGATTTGAAAGCAGATGCTTCCAATGGATAATCAGATCGGGTTAAGTCGCTAGAACGCTCATTCAGGGGCAAGTCATCGCAGAGAATGTTGAAATCAACTGGGTTGTTAGGTGTTTAATTGGAGATTGAATTCTGTTGTTGTACAGATACCGGGGCAAGTATTCTCGAAGTATTCTCGTAGCAAGTTATTCAAAGCAATATTCCCAAGAGTTAGATTGGGGCAAGTTGAATTGTACTGGGGGCAGGTTGTGCAAGATAGTCTTGTTATCCCCAGCTGAGTATACTGGGGCAAGTTGTTCAAACCAGTCTGTTTATCCCCAGCCAGAGTTGAGTATGGGGGAATCATGTCAATACCATTATCAGAAAACCTTTCAAATAAGAAGATCTTGTTGTCGCTGGATCATTATCCTGCAGTTTAAACCTGTTGCGTGTCAGTAACCAGTCGTTTCCAAAGTCCAGTTCTCGCCTGGCAAATCGGTAACCAGTTCTCGTCTGGCCCACCATCCGTAAGCATCAGTTCCCGTCCTGGTGCAGTCTATTGTAAGCAGCAGTTCCCGTCCTGGTGCAGTTTATTGGTAACCAATTCTCGTTTGGTCACCGTTTCTTCAAGAGTTGTATCAGTTCTCGCCTGGTACATGTCATCGCGTAATTAGTTCTCATGTGTTTTACCCTATGTGTTATACCAGTTCTCGCCTGGTGTACGTTAGCTTTCAGCCAGTTCTCGCCTGGTTGTCTTTTTCTCAGTCTGTTATCCAGTCAGCTCGTCTGATGGTCAAAAAAACACAAAAATCAATTTTCCTAACCTATTTTCCTATCAGTTCTCGCCTGGTAGTCTACCTTTGAATGCTAGTTCTCGTCTAGTATTTCCCATACTTTCACTGTGTACATAGTCCATTGTTTATTCCAAACCAAAAAAGCAAAAACAAAAAAAAACCCTAAAGGTATCTGACACAATATTTCCCAATGACTCGCATGTTCCCCGATATGAAGCTCGATTAATGCCAGTGCTCCCAAGTAATGTTTGAATTCCTTGCAGATATTGTTAAATCAGAATCGCCACTCTTCAGCAGATGAAAGTTGCTTATTATCCCCGGAAAAGTCGAGATTGTCTTTTACCCCGCATCAGAGTAGGATCAGGAGTATCTTCAGCAGATTAAGATTGATATCCTTGATAGTAGGAGCCTTTCCAGCAGTGTGCTGCGCGCAATCAACCTCAGTTTGGGTCAATTCCCGCAGAGCGTAATCAGTCGCCAATGGTTTGAAGAGAGCATTCCCGAGCAGAGTTGTCTGTCTTTCCCCAGTGAAGTCGTCAAGCAGGGTTGCCTTTTCATTTCTCCAGCAGAACGGTTATCCCCAGCGGATTTGGTTTCCCGTTTCCAGCATTTATTTTGCTGAGATGGTTCTGTGGCTTCGGATCATCCCCAGTAGAATTGACGTCATCTTCGGCATTTATTTTGCCCAGTGGTTTTCAGACCTGGTGTTCTCTGGCAGCTCGAGCATGCATTAGCATTTGCATATATAGTCATAGCATTTATACAAGCATATAGCATATCCATGCCGTCTAGGCATTGCATTTTCAAACAGAACACATAACATTTACATGTCATATAGGGCATGGCATCATTATCAAGCATACGCATGTCGAAACATAGACCAAGATGGTTACCTATTGGATTTCAAATTTGTTCACCTGCAGAGTTGTTTGGTTCAGCTTCTTGACTTCCCCAGCGGAGTGATTCTTCATTTGTTTGTTACGTCAGCATCAGGAAAAAACAACAACAACAACAACAAAGATTGACATATATCAGACTTCTGAAGCTGCCCCCTTTGTCAAAGCAGGTGCAAGGCAGTTCCATTCAGAATTCCCCAGGAGAATTGTCCTCAAGTTCACAATGAACTGTGAGTCGACCAGATTTGATCCCACGAGAGAGATGGGAATCAAGGTGTTTGCTTTATGAAGCATTATTTCAATACTTGTGGCGTCACACAGGTGTTGAAAAGAAGAAGAAAATTGTATCAGAAAATTGACCAGATGTTGCCGTTACAACCAAACTTCATTTTATTGGAAGCTATTCCTCAAGCAGCTTTGCAGTATATTCTTACGGTTGGCAAATTTCAGGGTTCCATTTGTATTCAACCGTCATCTACCTTGAATGTTTGAAGGCTGAGCGCTCTTCACCCATTCAGGTCGAAGTCGCTTGAATAGGGGCAGCTGTTGCACCCCAAAATTTGACCAACCGGGTCTCGCATTTGGCTCGATGTTTCGACGCATAACCGCATTCGCATCTGCATATCGCATACATTGCATTGTTCATTTGTTTTGATTTTATCAGGGATCACAGCTCCCGTCTCGTGTTTCAGGTGTTTTTTAATCAGTAGAGTCGATTTTTGGGATATTTCGGTGCCCGTTTATTTTTACCGATTATTTTTGTGTCGTTCGGGGTTCATTTTGTCCCTCTGGGAATTTTGATGATTTTTCTGGATTTTATAGGATTTTTTAGGGCTTTAAATAGCTTTTAAATCAATTTTTAGGATTTAATAGAATTTTTTAATAGATTTTAATTCTTTTTAAATCAATTTCTAGCATTTTATAGAATTTAAATTCATTTTAGGATTTAATAGGTTTTAATAGACTTTTAATATTTTTAGATAATATAGGATTTTTTTAGAATATTAGTATAATTTTTTTAAATAGAATTTAAATAGAAATAATAATAATAAATGAATAGATTTTTCCTTATTAAAAATAAATAGGTTTTATTTTCTTTTATAGAATAATAGATTTTTAGAATTTAATTAGAGTTTAATGAGAAATTAGAGGTTTATTAGATTTGTATTAATAGACTAGGAGTTAATTAGTTTAATTGAATTAGTAGTTTAGTTAAATAGGATTAGGTGGTAATTAGTTTTTAATATTGATTTTCAGTTTTACAGTTTTTCTTCAGCCATTTTCGTATTAGGCCCACCCAATTGTCCAAAAAGGCCCAGAGTATGCAGTCCAATTCGTCCAAAAAATGAGTCCAATAGGTCCAAAAAATGTCCAGCGTATCCAGACTTTTCCAGGTCGTTCCAGATCATTCCAGAACAATCCAGCAATGATCCCAGTATAAAGCCACATGCTGACACGTGTTCAGGAGGGGGAGGACCCACCTTTCCATTTCCCAGAGCGCCACGCGTATCCCTCACCGTCTCTCTCTCAGCCACGCTGCCACCACATGGCACGCATGCAGGGTACTCCACTACCACGCGTCCTCATCCCAGCGCCTCACCGTGAAACTCCACCGGCCGCCGTGCATGTACTCCGGCCACCCCCAAACCCTCACCGGCGACCTCACGAATCCAGAAGATCAACGTTCTTCATCTCTATCCCTAACTCCAGAATCAACATCGTTCAACCACCAAATTCGGAATCCGGCCACCACAAATCCCTAACCCTCATCACCAGAAAACCTATGATCTTCATCGTCAACCTCCCTTCATCTTCATACAAGAACTCAGATCCAGAATTCATCAACAGAACTCATCCAGTTCCCAGAAGCTTTCTTCCACCACCTTCATCAAGCTTCATCAGAACTCGGTCCAAGATCTGCAGCAAATACGAACAAGATCCCAGATCTTCATCCAACGTTCAAGTCCAGGTTTCCGTCCAACAATCTTCTAAGAAGAATTTCAAGCAAATAGCATTATCTTCCCAGAAATTACTCCAAGATCTCTTTCGAACAAGACACCTCCAGAAATCCAGTTTTTAAGAACTCCTTGTGCAAAACAAAACTCCAAGAACCTGCGATCTCCCTAGTTTCATCAGTAGATACTCCAAATCTTCAATATTCATCTACCAAAACTCTATTCAACGATCATCAAGCGCGTCCATCGCAATCATCATGGAGGACGTCATCTCCAGATTTGTTTGAGTCCTTCTCAGAAGTTTGAGGCTCGTGAATTGGAAAGATGGAAAGGATTGGGAAACGATTTGGAGGTTAGTGAAGAGATTGAATGAAGGGTGGTTATTGAGGCTGAGAGACGAGGGAGACGGAGGGGATTAAGGTGGTAGCGGCGGCGGCGCAGTGGGAAGAAGAATTTAGGGTTTTCAGAAATTGAGAAGGGAGAAAGGAGAAGGAGAGGATGGGTTCTGGGCCTCAGGCCCATTCGTTTTTTGGTGTTGCACCTCCCTCCGTTTTTGGAGTACGTCCTGGGCCTGAGCCCAATGTGTTTCCAGCAACACCCAGATTACCACAGCACCCCCTGCTGCGTTTCAGGCTGAGATTGGGCTGGGCCCTGCAAATTTTTTTTATTTTTATTTGTTGTGTAACCCCCTGTATTGGATACACCCCCCAGCCCTTTCATTTTCCTTTTTCATTTTATATTTTACTTGTTATAAAAAAAAAAAAGAAGAAGAAGTGAAAAGAAATATCATGAGAAAATACATTTGAAAAGAAGAAAATATATTTGAAAAAAAAAAGAGAAAAAATAGGAGAAAAGAAAAGAAAAAATAGAAAAAAGAAAAAGAAGTATATTTGAAAAAGAAAAATAGAAAAAAAACAATAAAAAAGAAAAATAGAAAAAAAAACAATAAAAAAGAAATGAGAAAAGAAAAAAAGAAGAAATAAGAAAAGAAAAAAGAGAAAAATATTGTGAAAAATAAAAGAAAATATTTTTGAGAAAAGAAAAATATGAGAAAAGAGAAAAGAAGAAAAAGAGGAAAAATATTAAAGTAGTTTAATATTTTTCAAGCATTTCTTTTAGAGTATTTTCATAGATTTTATTTCTCGACTTTTAGGGATAGAATTAGAAGCCCATTTGTTAGGGGGCCATTTTCACCCGATTTTTCAAGATAGAATAGGATAGCGTCCTAGGAGATTTATTTCGATATTCAACCCATTGTAATCATTTTTCAGAGATGAATAAAACGAGATTTGAGCTGTGGTCCGATAGTAGCCGAACTACAGCTGCTCTGATTCTTCGTACCAGACGAAGATATGTAGGCATAGGATGCGATATCCTAGCGAGCACACTAACGACTAACTGTTGTTCTCTCGCGGCTGTGCGATCGAGACTTTCCCGCTGACGATTAATTGCAGACCCTTTTTCTCTCTTGCCCAAGTGCATTTGAGACTCAGCCATAGTTGTGACCATAGGTTCCCGACCCTGTGAAGCCAGTTGTTTTTCTCACTGCTGTGTGAGAATGTTTGTTTAGTCATAGTTAGTCTGAACTACGTAAAGCTCTGATCTTCCATCCAGTGGAAGTACGTAGGCACAAGACGCGATGTCTTGGCGAGCCAATTTTCCCTGTAGTCCCGAACTACGTTGACTCTGACTTTCTCTCTTGAGAATACGTAGGCATAGAGTGCGATGCTCTATCGAGTCAATTCCCTTCCGTTTAGATTTAGCAGCCGTAGATAAGATTGTTTTGCATCCAGTAGACAACCAAGCAAGCGTGGATCCCGTCGAGTACGACGGACGTGAGGGGTGCTAATACCTTCCCCTTGCGTAACCGACTCCCGAACCCAGGCTATGGTTGCGATGACCATACCTTTTCCCCGTTTTTCGCGAGGTTTACTTCGAGCGTTTCCTTTCCCGCTCTGAGGGATAAATAACGCACGATGGCGACTCTTCTGTCAGCCGGCGCCGATTTTCGCAGTAGCGACAGGCCTAGGACCGCGAAGTCCTACCGAGTCCGTCCGTTCTCTCTTCTTCCCTGTTACGTCCTTTCCCCGTTTCTAAACCCTTTTTCACTGTCCCGTGGAACACTTTTATAACATAATATTTAAGCAAATAAATTCACACATCGACAAACAAAAGGTTCCCATCGAGTACGATGGATGCGAGGGGTGCTAATATCTTTCCTTCGCATAACCGGCTTCCGAACCCGTTCTTGGTCGCGAGACCATCTTATCCGTTATTTTCTTGAGGTTTTCTCGATATTTTCCTTTCCCCTCATGGGATAAATAAAATTTGGTGGCGACTCTTCTGTCCTTTTCCTTTTCGCCTTCCCCGTCGTTGCGCGTATTTTTCGAGTAGCGACAGCTACGCGAAAAATGACAGAGTCGCCATCGGATTTTATTTATCCCAAGGAGGGAAAGGGAAATAGTGATAAAACCTTTGGGAAAAGAGCGTGGTCATCGCAACCAATTCTTAGGGTTCGGGAGTCGGTTATGCGAGGGGAAGGTGTTAGCACCCCCTCGCATCCATCGTACTCGATGGGAACCTCCTAGGTTATTTCGCGTGAATGAGTGTTTTATTCTAAAAGCTTACTTGCTTACGGAAAAGAGGGGTTGGTTTATTTATTTTAATGCTCGCCAAGGATTGTGGCCCTTGTGCCTACGTATCCTCACTTAAAAGAAGTGAAGAATCAGAGCTCCGTAGTTTGGAGGCTTACGAAATTGTTGTTTGTTGGTTGATTTTATACCTTGAAAAAACATTTTTGAATTGACGCCCTAAGGCGAAAATAGGTTTAATGAGTTGATGTTATTTTTTAAGTTTCTTAAGAGAAATTGTTCTTGATTAGGATTATACACAAAAGACTTTGGATAGAAATGAATGTTTCGAATAACCAAGTCGAGCGCCTTGTATACAAAACATTCGGAACGAGTGTAGGAGGACTCCATTCTCATTCCTTTTCTACCACTTTAAAGTTCGTGGTGCATAATTCTAATTGTTTATGTTATTGTGTTTTGGATTTTTTATGATAAAAGAGAACCACTTGACGTTGGATCAAGGTTTATTGTTTTTAAAAGTATTTGAGGTGATACGAACAAGGTCGATGGCGGACGCACAAGGCGGCCGACTTACAAGGGTTGAAAATGGCTCGATAAAATCGAGAGTTTGTTTTTGAAAATGGTTTTTGGAATCAAAAGTCACCAAGGACAATAGCAACATTCATACTAAAATCATACAAACATATGGGATTAGTCGGCTAAAAAAATCGAGACATGCAATAAAATCGATATTTTGGAGGTAAAATATCGAAAAAAAAGTAGCAAAACAGTGGTGTAACACGGGTGGCCGTGTTGTGTGACACGGCCCGTGTCATAGGGTGCATGCAATGTGGGTTTTGGAGCGTGACAGAGGTGCAACACGGGTGGCCGTGTTGTGTGACACGGCCCGTGTTGTGTGACACGGCCCGTGTTGTAAAGTCTGGGTGAAAAATGATTTTTAGGGCAAATAGAGCTGCAACACGGGCGGCCGTGTTGTGTGACACGGCCCGTGTTGTGAGGCCTGGGGTTTTTTGGACGTTTAAACCTCAAACAGATGTGCAATACGGGTGGCCGTGTTGTGTGACACGGCCCGTGTTGGGCGACACGGGTGGCCGTGTTGTGTGACACGACCCGTGTCAGGCTACCAGAGTGAAAAAACCTAACTTTTCTATGTTTTTCTTTCGTTTTTGTGGTTTCTTAAGAACGATTTCTTGGTCCCTTTGGAACCTTACATGAAACATACAATACAACAATACATAAAAGAGTAAACAAAATGAATGTAAGAGCAAAAAAAAATAACGGGAGAAAGGTTGGAGGAAATGGATACCCAAGAGCTTTCTATCCTTCTTGCAAGTCCTCCTTGGTCTTGGTTGAAAGTACTTCACTCCTCTTTACTCTATGTTGTGGAGGTTTTGTTTCTCAATAATCCTCTTGGTTCTATATCACTCTCTTTTTCTGGTTTGCAAAGCTTCCTATTTTTCTGGTTTTTTAGGGTTTTGTTAGCTCTCTCTATTTTCTGGTTTTGCCAATGTGTGTAGAAATGGATGTTGAATGAATGAAGAGTCCCCCCTTTTTGTTTAGAGCCCCCTCCTCTTATCTCAGCTCCTCTAGGGTTTTCACTTCTCCCCACATATCATATTTTTCATGGAGTGGTGTCTCTTACCACCTTTCCTCATGCCACTCTCTTTCTTTCCATTTCCATGCAAGAGCTATGCTGCATTTTTGCTGTTGCACTTTGCCTATGCTGTTTTTCTGCAGCACCTTGTGCCTTGCACCCATTTTGTTGGGTTGTGTTTGGACAGCTCCTCTTGGTCAAAGCTACTACCTCTTGACAGCATTTTGAAATCTGATATTTAGATGCATTGTCACATGTTATTCCCTTGGTCTTGTGACATGTAGATTTTGTGACATGAGGTAGTTTGTCTCCTCTTGCATGGGGTTGTTTTGTTCATGACTAACATGCATAATCTTGGTCCTAAAACATTCCAATGTTGATTTAATCCTTGCATGCTCCTTGGATGTTTGTAAGCATAATGTAGACTTGGTGTGGCATTACCATAACATGAATTTGACTAGAGACTTGAATGAAGATTAGAAATAAATTAATTTCTAAACATTACTTAGAGTTGGAAGTCTTGCAACAAATGACATTCTTATAATGTCATAAAATTTCTCTTTGTAATATTCTTGCCTTTAATCTTGAATTCATGATGGATTTCCTTAGAACCATTAAGCTTGAAATGGATGAAGTCTTGAATTATGGACTTGTGATCTTGACTCATGCTTTGCAAATTTGGACTCCACTTGATCAAGAATTTATAACAAAATTGGATGAAGCAATCTTGAATTATGCCTTGCATTTCATGGTCATTAGGAATATATCTTGAATATCCTAATATTTTGTCAAGTAACTTCTCTTTGAAGAAATCTACAAGAATAGACTTTCCAATTTGGATCAAACCTTAAATGATGAACCTTTTCTTCCATGTAGTCCAAGATAGACAAGTTATCTCATTTAAAAATGGAAAATGACAAATCGACCCAATTCGTACCCACATGCTCGATATGCAATAAAATGATGTATGGTATGGCGAATGTAGGGTATAAAGGCTAAAGGCGAAAATGAGGGTGTGACACCCTCTTCAGCTCATCTCTCTCAGCTAACACCCGATTATGCTGCTGAATAGGCACGGTGGTAGGCTCTTCAATCACCGGGGAGCTTTTTGGCTTGGCAGGAGGAAACGGCATCCCTATAGCATCTGCTCTGGCTCTGATCCAAGTCACATACGGAGCGTAGGCTTGGCTATTACTCTTCCCCAGCAACGGCTTTCCCCGCTTACTGATACCATTCCAAGCGTGCTGAAGCTTAGATAACATATCCCCCTCTAGAAGACCAGTGAAGTACAGAGATTCCTGCACCTCTTCATCCTTCGGCGGAGCTCTCAAAGCATAAGCAAACTGTCGGACCAGCAGAGATGGATTATAGTTTATACAGCCCTTCTTGCCTACCAAAGGCACATTCGAAAACCCGCTGCAGCTGAAGATAATCTCAGTACCCAACCTATCTCTATCAAACCAGGCAACATCCTCCGCTGATAAACTCATCAAACGCTCAGACCACTCAGCTGTTGAAAAGGAATAAAAGGTTCAGGCAAAAGTTAGGGATAAAATCGAAAAAGATGTACACCCGCGAAGTTGAAAACCTGAAAAGGGCAACTTCGGCAAAAAAGGGTATCCCGGTGAATTGAAAACCCGCAAAGGGCGGTTCAAGGAAAAGTTAGGGATTTGAAAAAGAAAATGACTGCGGTCCGAGTTTGATACTGTGTTGCTTAGTGGTTTGGGAGTACCTGAGGGTCGTGTATCCAAAATAATCTCTTCATAAGATCGAATATCGGGAAAGCGTCAGAGTCAGGCGAGTCATAGGAGGATCAGCTCATGGTGTTCGTTTGTACCATGTTGCCGACATCTATATAAATTTTCTTTGTATTTTTGGTAATACTTGTATTTTGTTTGTGCGTAACTTCCTCTTTTCAGGAGTTGCATCCAGTGTACAAGATTTTGCCTATTTACAGGCCCGTTGTCAATAAAGCATGTTATTCAGTACTTGATGCATGTTCTTTACTGTTTTGATGCTTGTTCTTTACTGTTTTGTTTGTGAAAAACGCCAGTGTTTTTGATAAACTTGCACGTACATAAACTTGCTGGCCCTTGCCAATAATTGCTAAAACTTCGAATTGACTGAACGAACGTCACAGATACTAACCGGAATAGATCTTGTTGTATAGATTTGTTCTTGTCTCGTTTGTGTTTTGCAGGGTTCTCACCTTTAAAGCAAACAGTCAAGGAATTTATGTTTCCCCAGCCCGGGTCCTTTGACATATTGATGGCATCACTCCTTGGCAGATGGGAGTCACATTTTATCTCAGAAGATTTAAGATGGCACTTATCCCTATTGGATGTGGGTGGTCCTCCCCAAAAGAGTATTCCCTAGGAAAGTTGCCAGGAGAGTGTCCCCGGTGGATCTTGATGTCCCCAACAGAAAGTGCATTCCCAGCAGTGAGTATGTGCACACTCAATACCCAGCATGGGTAACTCCCGTAGAGTATAACCAAGTCGTCTTTGGTTCAGAAGAATTATCCCCGCGCAGGATTGTTTCTCATTCTCCTCAGCAGATTGTTTTTCCTCCGACAGGATGAACATCCCCAACAGAGTTCGTAATTTCAAGCTTGTAAGCCATTCCCCAACAGGATGGTTATCCCCAACGGAGTTGGTTTCACGCATCCAGCATTTATTTTGTTGGAGTACTTTGTGATACTTGGTTATCCCCAGCGGATTGGGTCTTGTCTTCGGCATTTATTTTGCTGAAGCGCCTCTTGGCATCTTTGCATTTTGCATATATCATCATATTTGCATCCACCCAAACGCGTAGCATTTCCATGCCATATGGAGCATTACGCCATTATCAAACATACGCATTTTGAAACATAAGCCAGGTTGTTTACCTCTTTGTTTTCAGGTGTTATCCCTTGCAGAGGAGTGGGATTCTTGCTCAGAAGGATCTCTAGATATTCAAGATTCTTAGCGTGAGATAGGTGAGTGGGAGTAGTGATTTCCCCAGTAGAGTTTTCCCCACAGGGTGTTTTGATTAGATTTCTCGTATTCCCCAGATTGCCGTGTTGGCAGATCATACCTGTGTTGACAGTGATTGTTATCCATGTTGATGGAATCGTACCCATACTGGCGGAAATTGTACCTGTGTTGACAGTGATGTTTCCCCGTGCTAACGGTGATTGCTATCCGTGTTGACGGAATCGTACCCATGCTAACGGAGATTGTACCTGTGTTGACAGTGACGTTTCCCCGTGCTGACGGTCATTGTTATCCGTGTTGACGGAATCATACCTGTGATTGACAGAGATTGTACCTGTGTTGACAGTGATGTTTCCCCGTGCTGACGGTGATTGTTATCTGTGTTGACGAATTGTCACCTGTGTTGACAGAGATTGCTATCCGTGTTGACGGAATGTTGCCTGTGATTGACAGAGTTTGTTATCCGTGTTGACAGATTTGTTACCTGTGTCGATAGAGATTGTTATCCGTGTTGACGGAGTCGTTACCTGTGATTGACGGAGTTGTCCTATTGAAATCGCCAGAGATTGTTATCTGTGTTGACAGAGTTTGTTATCCGTGTTGACAGTGATTGTTACCCGTGTTGACGGAGTTATTATCCGTGATTGACGGAATTGTCCCCAGTAGAGTTGTTACCTGTGACCGACAGAGATCGTTATTCCAGTTATTGACGGAATTGTACCCATGGTGATGGAGTCTCTCCTCGTGTTGACGAAGTTTAGTCTAGTTGTGGACGGAGTTGTTTCTTGCAAAGTTAATTCGATGCATGTGGCGTTACACAGGGGGTTAATGTTGAAGTCCCAAGTTTTATTGGACGATTGATTAGTTGTTGCTGTAAAAACTGGGTTCAGCGCAACGGATGTTGTTCCCCAAGCAGTTTTTGTAGTATATTCCTGCGGTTGGCAAATTTCCGGGTTTCTTGGTATTCAACCGTCTTCTACCTCGATTGTTTGAAGGCCGTTCGCTCTTCACCCAGTCGGGTCCAAGCCGTTTGAATAGGGGCAGCTGTTGCACCCCAAAATTCGCTCAACTTTTTTCTTTAACTGGTTTATGTTTCATTGCATTATCATCTGCATAGTTATATCATTTGCATATCATGATATCATTCATATAGCAGGGGATCAAATGTGTTTCTTCTCAAGAGAATCCTAACAAGAGGTCTCATTCAAGATTGATGAGTGGTCAAAGTCATTAGAAGGTGGTTTGAGTGCCTAAGGGATTAGATGTTTGAGTATGAATCTTCTCCTAACTTGAGGATCAACTGAAGACCATCAGAGGGTTTTGAGGTGTTGAATGTGAGAAGAGAATGTGTATGGATCTCATAGAATTCCTAGAGGGCCATGGGAGAGTTTGGTCAAGTCCTTGTGTCAAATGCAAGAGCCACAGTTGAGGTGCAAGCAATTAGGGTTTCATCTGGATCAATTCTAGGTCAACTGGACAATTGAAGAGTATCAAGGCCTACTTTTAGGTTATGGAGTTCATGAAATGATGTGATAAGACATTTTTGGTGTTGTGCCAAGATCAAATCAAGAAGAATCAAGAGTGTGGGAAGTTGCTAAGTTAGGGTTTCCGAGTAAAATCCCCTGTTTAGTGCCTAACTTCAAGACCACATAAGTCAAGATACAAGTTTCAAATGGATCTTTGGCCGACATGGAACTAGTAGAGCATCTCAATAATTTTAATTTGAGTACTAGAAGTCCTCAAGTGGATTTATAGAACTCAAGTTATAGTTCAGACAAGTTACAGGTCACCAGATGAATGTGAAATTTATCTGTGAAAGTCGCTTGACTTCCAAGCAACGTTTGACCTAGAAAGAGGTTTCACATGGACTTTTGGTCAACATGAAAGTTGTTCCTCATGATCTCATCTTTCTAAAATGGTATAGAACTCCCCATTCGGATTTGTAGAACTCAAGTTATGATTTTTGCAAGCCAGGGATATTTTGGGAAAATGAGACTATAGGTCATTTTGGACTATAGGTCCATATCTCCAACTTGCACTCTTCAAATGAAGATTTGTTCAACATGGAACTTGCTCAAAATGGGATTTTAAGTGCAACCAAGTGATCATTTGGGATTGGTTTGGCTTGTAGCAAAAAGTCACTTAAAATGGACTAAAAAAGGGAATTTTCAAATGGATTAAGGAGGGAAAATTGACTTTTTGAGTTAGAGGACCAAAACATGTCATGTGAGTACATTTTTTGAATGGAAATCACATTCTAAGCACATTGGAATTGGCAGAATTTTGAGCATAGGCCAAGTTTTTGGAGTTGTCATTTAGATTACTTCACCATGAAGTTACATAATCAAAAATAGCCATTGGATCAGATACAAGGATCAAATCCCAGTCATTCATACTCCACATGCTGCTATTAGTTGAATTGAACCATTTTGGAGCCAAAACATTGCCATTTTCGTGTACACTCAAGAGCAAAAAGTGGTGAAATTTTGAAAATTCATTTTGGGCCTAGAGGCAAGGATTGGGCTTTCTTTGAATCCATATCCATTGTATATAACATTTCCAACCTTCACAAATCACAAGTTTTTTGGAATTTGGAGCAGAATTGATCAAGAACAACCTTGAAAAAGTGAAGAAAATTCAAAAAGTGAATTCTCAGATCTAGATCGTTTCAAGCCAAATTGTGAGTTGAGAAAGCTTTATTGAAGATCATTGAACGATTCTGGAGAGTTTTGCGAAGCTTCATCAAGGATTAAAGGCTCAGTGGAAGTTCTCCACTAGGTACTTGAATTTCAACATATCTCTCTTAATACTTGATGATTCTTTGCCATTTTTGTTTCTTTGCACTCCTTGAAGCATGTAGATCATTTCTGGATGATAATTGTTGATGTTTATGACGTTTGAAATTTGGAGCTCCAAACTTGTGAGATTTTGTATGGACTGTTATTGCATGATTTTGCTTAGTTTTTGCTTGATCTATAACCTCCATGACATGAGGTTGAGTTTAGAATTAATTTGGAGAGGTTTTGATGAACTTGAGTTTTTGGTACCAAACTTTATTTGCTTCGTATTTCTCTCATGTTGCATTATTAATAATTTTTGTTGATATATTTGGAATCCTTGCGAGACGTAGATGAATTTTGACGTAAAAAACTCTAAAAACGGTTGAGTTTTGCATTTTATGTGTGTTGTTGTACACTTTGTGGTGGCCGGAATGCTTGGTAGGTGTGACCGGAGTGTTGCTCCACCGGTGGAAAATTCTGGTTGGAGAAGAAGGACGGTAGCCGTCCGATTTGAGAGAGATAGGAGACCGAGTCTTCCCATCGTGGGGGCGAGGATGCGCCACGCCTGCAGCTGGCTGGAATGACGTCGTTTGTGCTCTTGTAAGAGACTTCGCGCGCATGAGTTCGATACTTGGCTTGCGCCCATTTCCTTTTCTTTGCCTTGTTTTCGTTTTGCTTTTTTTTTGGCTTTGTGTGAAGAACTTCATGTGCATCTGTTCGATTCCTGGAGTGCGCAATTTCTTTTATTTCTCCCTTGTTTTTTCGTTTGCGTTTTGTGTGTTGGGTGAGGTAACCTCGCATGCGTGAGTTCGATACCTTGGTGCATCATTTTCATTTTCTTTTCTTTTGATATTTGTTTGCTATATTGTTTTACTAGTTTCATTTGTTTCATGGGCCTGTAGCGCATTACTTCTCACACCCCTGGTTTAGGCCCAGTCTTCGTTTTGCATTTGTTTTAATTGTTGTCTACACCATTTATTTTATGTTTTAATTTTAGTTGGTTTTATTTTCTGTTTTGTTGTTGTTCCAATTTAAATCATTTAAAATAGTTCCAATAGTCATAAAATACAAAAAAATAATTTTCAGAAACCTTAAAATTTTGTTGCACCCCAAAATTTGCCCAACATTTCTTCACCTAGCTCAGGTTTCATTTCATTCACATTAGCATTATCATTTGCATTTCATTGACATGTGTGCAGGAGATCAAGAGTTATGATTACCAATTAAGAGCTATACAAGACTATGAAGCTAGCTAAGAAGGTTATTCAAGTATTCAAGGGTTGATATCCTTGTCAGAGAAGTTAAAAGATCCTCAGAGAGAGTGATTGAAGCCAAGTGTGTAGGTCTCCTAACTTGAGAGTTGTGGGAAGTCATCAGATGATTCTGAAGTCATGAAGATGGACTTGAGGTCTTGAGAGAGCTCATGAGAAGTGTTTAATATCACTTTGAGGCCTAGACAGGTCATTGTGCAAGATTAAGAAGCCTCAACCATGATTGGTGCAATTAGGGTTTGACTGGGTCAACCCTAAGTCAACTGATGAGTTGAAGAAGGTTGAGACCTAATTCAAGAGCCACGTGATCATGGATTGATACATTGAGATGTTATAAGGATGATTCCAAAGTTAACTCATCATGATTGAAGAGTTTGAGAAGTTTCAGCCTAGGGTTTCTAAGGCTTGACAGTGTAAAATCCCCTAGTTTGACCCCTATCTTCAAGGCAATTTAACTCAAGATGTGATTGTCATCTCATCTTGCCCCCAACATTATTGTTGTATAGCATGGTCTTAGATTTAATTTTAGTGCTAGAAGTCCTTGATAGGATTTATAGAACTCAAGTTATGACTTTGACAAGTTACAGGTCATCTGAGGTATGTGAATTTGGAGCTTGAAAGTTGTCCAACTTGCATGAAACGTTTGCCCTAGAAGGATGATTCCTATGAACTTTTGGTAAACATGAATGTTGTTCCTTATCCTCTTAGCTTTCTATAGAGTACTAGAAGTCCTTGATAGGATTTGTATAACTCAAGTTATGGCTTTGACAAGTCAAGGGTATTTTGGTCATTTGGAGATTATAGGTCATTTCAATCATAAGGCCATAACTCCTATTTGCAAGCTTCAAATGGGAAAATGTTCAACATCAAACTTGTTCAAAATGATGTTTTAAGGCTATCCAAGATGTCATGAGAGCTTGGAATAGCTTGCTTCACAAAATCACAAAAATGGCCTAAAATAAGGGTGAATTTCAAATGAACCAAAGATGGAAATTGGGATTTTTGATCTACATGTCCAAACCAAGCCATATGACATACCAATTTGATTGTAAAACAAATTTTAAGAACATTGGCATTGCCAAAATTTTGAATTGAGGGTTAATTTGAGGACTTGCTTTGAAAAGTGGTTACTTACATCATAAGTAACAATTGCCAAACCAATATGCAAGGCATAACCAAGGCTCCTTTCAATCCAAACACTTTCATAATCTCATTTGGAGAGAATTTGGATGAAAAGCATAATGAATACAAGTTGATGCAAGGATTGTCTTGAGTATACCATGAGATTGGATTTTCAAGTGAAGTGAGATATTGAATTTCTCATTAGAGTGATCTAGAACTTTTTAGATCATTCATTCATGTTCTATATAAACATATGAAGGGATTCAGGGCCAAAGTTGGTGAGGATTGAGAGAGGAGAGTGAGATTGCATTTTGAGTTTGCACCTTGCAAATCAAAATCGGTTACAAGGTTTGAAGCCATTTCAATCCAAGATTTTGATCTCAGAAGCTTGCTCTAGCATTGGTGGATGATTCCAGATGGAGAATTGAGCAAGATTGGTGAAGAATCGTGTGATAGCCATTGAAATTTTTCATCTGCAACTCAGAATCGAAATCAAGAATCCAAGCCATTTCAATCAAGTTTGTTGCATACAGAAGCTTGGTTATGCTCCATTGAAGGAATCTGGAAGCTCTTGAGGATTGATTTGAAGGTTTGAGGGCTCTGTTCAATCGATTTTAACAGGTATGTAATTCTCATTCCATGGCTTGATTTAAGCATAATCAATAGGAATTGTTAGCATAGATGTGATGTAGGTTAGTGTGTGAAGCTTTCTGGTAGCAATTGGTTAGGTTTAGAGACATTAGGTTAGGTGCCACAATTTCTGTTCTTGATCGTATCTTGGTGGTTCTTGAGAGTTAACCCTAGCTAGATGGTGGAATCAAATCAGGATAACATGGTGATGATGTTAGACACTTTAATTTGAAGAATGGTGATGATTGAATCTTGAGCAGTTTCTGAGTTTTTGATCGTGTTTTGAGGATGGTGATGATTCAATAAGAATGATTGGTATGGTTGAAATCAGTGTGAAAAATGGAGTGGATTAGGGTTTTCAACTTTAAGTTTTGATGAGATATTGGAGGAATCCGATTGAGGAAGATGAAGTTCTTGGCTCTGTTCATCCATGGAGGTTCTTCCCTCCAGATTTTTGAATTGGGGAAGATGATGTTGTGGCCATTATATTAGAGGAGGACTTTGACTGAAGGCATAATCCAATGACCACGAATGATGGAGATTTTGTGAAGAATTCTGAGATAATACGAAACGTAGCGTTTCATTTATTTGATGGTTTTAGGCTTAAGTCAGTAGTTGATACTCCCACCCCCCTTATGGCCCAGTCACTAAAATGAACTGAATTCATTTGCTATTCACACCACGCGCCTTTTATTTTCTCATGATTTTCTTTTTATTTTTCATTTTATTCATGGTTATTGGAAAATTCATAAATAATTGAAACATGACTCAATTATTCCATTCTTTTTGCCATGGATTCATGATTGAATCTAGTTTTTTTTAGATAAAAAATATTAATATTCCATGCATTTTATGATTTTATGGGCATTTTTACATTTTAATTGACATCAAAATAATCATGGTTGATGCTTGATTTTGTTGAATTTTGTTTGATCATGTGATGATGATTCTTGCCTTGATTTTTTTGTGTAGCTAGCATAGATGTGCATGTTCCCCCTAGATTTTTCTCACATTTTTGTGATGAATGTAAGTGGTAGTTCTAGGTTGAAACTTTAAGAGCTTCATTTTTAGGGTTTATGGTTGATACCTTGTGATTTAGACTTTATTTTTAGAACTTGGTGGATGATTCAACCTCTGATTTTTGTATGGTAGATTCATGATTGAATTAGGATCCCTTAGGAATTTTTGTAGGAGTTTCCAACGTAGTTTACTATTTTTTGTTTGATTTTACTTTAGTACTAAGCTTTAGATGATTCTGAGGCACCAATTCAACTAGAATGACTTCTTTAGTTCCCTTAGATTAGGGTTTTGTCTCTCTTGCTCTTGGTTGAGGATGAAAGCAAGTTGAAGATGCATTGGAGTGCTTGAAGAAGCTTGGATGTGAAGATCTCCCCTTCTTTTGGTGTAGTGTTCATTAGGTGTTAAGATTAGGGTTTGTAGGCAGAACTTCTAGATAGATTCTCTTCCTTCATAAACATGGGAGATGTTGATCACTTCCATTCTTCCCTATGATGTAAGGTCCCCTTGTAAAGGCCTCATCCCTCCTTTGGTAGGATGTGTGGCTCTTTGCAAGTTGGTAGAACCTTTGAGGGTCCCTTTCTCTGATGATAGGATGCTTAGTGGTGACCTTTGGTCTTCACTCTGCTACCAATCATCCAGACTTTGCTCTTGATAGATGAATCTTTCTCCCTTGCTAGAGGATGGAGTTCCTTGTTAGAAGGTTGAAGATGCTAGAGGTTGCCACTCCCCTGTGTTTGGAGATTACCCTTAGAAGCTGAAGCTTGTAGATGAAGAAGAGCAAGTTGATACTTGTAAAGAGGAGAGAGTTGAAGCTTGAAGGTCCAGAAGAACAAGTTGACACTTGTGAAGAAGATCAAATTGAGATTGAAGAAAGAGTTGAAGCTTGAGGAAACAAGTTGATACTTGATTTTAATGCATTAAGTCCCTGAAGGAACAAGTTGATACTTGATATTAGGAGTGAAGCCAGAAGGTGGGGTTTACTGTGGAGCTGTGACCTGAAGAAGAAGGAATAAGTTGATACTTATGTTTGATAGTTTAGAAGCTTGAAGGAGCAAGTTGCCACTTGCTATTGAAGATGAAAGCTTTAGAGAGCAGTTGTAGGCTGAGGACTGAACTGCTGTCAGAAGATTGATTTGCTGTGAAGCTGTGGGAGTGGTTGATCTGCTTCCTTTCTTGCTTGTTTGCTTTCTGTGCAACTGTATTGGTGTGACTTGTTTGATTTGCTTGAGGCATTAGAATAAGCCATGTTTAGATTTTGTTAAGCTAGGGGCATGATTGCACTAGAGGTTAAGTTGCTCCCTCTGCTTGTATTTTTACTGTGTGGCTTTGCTTGCAGGTATTCGGTGGAGCCCAGCTCCCTTGCCTGTGTGGTTTGTTATTTGTTTGATGGCATTTTATTTCACTTCTTCTGTATGATTGCAGTTATTATATTTTGCTTGATAGCGTGTTATTCCCTCTGTATGATTACAATTATTCATATCTGGCTTGAGGTCGAGACGAGCTTGTGGAGGCTGATGCCCCACACACATTTCCTCCCTCACTTGCATTGCATGCATTTTACAGTCGTTTACTGTTTACTATTTAAGCTGATGCTTTATCTGTTTCTGTTTATCATTGACATGATCCCATAGGAATCTCATTTCCTTTACTAAGGAAGTGATGATTAGAACTTTAGGTTGAAACCTATGCATGATAACTTCTAGGGGTTCCCTATTTGAAACCTCAACCATAGGATGAATCCTTGGCATGACAACATTAGGACTTGATAGTCTCCCCTTAGTTGAGCCTGTTCTCTCTTCTCATCTCAAAACAAATTAAAATACAGTAATAAAGGTTAACTGACGCCGTACGTTACGAGCCTTAAGCTATCTGAGAAAGGATTGTTGGAGAGTTTCTTTTCAACAGTTTGGATGTTTAGTATGGCACCCTTTGGGTGACATGCGACGCATTCGCTCTCAGGTCATAGTCTCTAGTGCGATATTGGTTGCAAACATCCATAAAAAACAGTTCTTTCGTAAAAAACAGAAAACCAACTTCAAACCTTTTGCCCCGTGGGCCCATAATTCAAAGGAAGCTTTTTTGAAGAAAAGAGTGTCGTTAACTCTCAGTTCTACCGCAAACGGTAACGCCTAAGTCTCCAAGGGTCGAGCTGCGTACACCAAACTGCTGGAACTGTTTGTTAACCCTACTCGATAAAACAGATGAATCTGAATTCCCGTAATCCGTATTATCCCGAACTACGTAAGCTCTGATCTCTCATACCTGTTGAGAGTACGTAGGCACAATACTGATGTATTGGCGAGCCACCTTCTTCGTAACCCGTAGTTAGGCGAACTACGTTGACTCTGATTTCTCATTCTCTGATGAAAATACGTAGGCATAAAGTGCGACGCTTTGCCGAGTCATTTTCTTTTCTTTTCAGACCAGCCTTGATAGGTAGATAGTAAAACCAACCCGTCAGATAAATACAACAAGCGTGGATCCCATCGAGTACGATGGACGTGAGGGGTGCTAATACCTTCCCCTTGCGTAACCGACTCCCGAACCCAGACAATGGTTGCGATGACCTTGTCTCATACCTTTTCGCCAGGTTTTTCCGATCATTTCCTTTCCCGTTCTGAGGGATAAATAACGAAAGATGGTGACTCTTCTGTTTTGTCGGCACCTTATTTTCGCGGTAGCGACAGCTGGCGACTCTGCTGGGGAGTTGATAGTTTCCTAGGGATCCAACGTCCCTTATGTGAGTCAATCTGGGGATCCAACGTCCCTGTGCGAGAGTCAATCCTAGCGCTTGTATGTTTACCTGTTGGGTTTTATTTATCGCATTTTATTTCCCGCATTTTATTTTCAGTATGACATGATTATTTGTGTTGTTGTGGGAGGGGAACTCTGATGAGTGAGAAGCCATACCCAGGCTTGAGTGTACTTAGCATTATTTGTGGAAATTAGTGGGCGCGTGCTTGCTTTGCAGGCACTAGTGTCTCATGAAATCCACGTTCATACGAGGTTCTCCCGGTTGACTTCTTTTTCAACCCTTTGGGTTGAAGGGGTTGTTGGTTTGGAGGATTGTCGACTTTGGGGACCGATCATTTGGAATTCAGGTGAGTGAGGCCACTTCAGGAGATGGTGATGCCACACCTTCTGGGTATCGTATCACCCCTCTTGAATGTCTGTGACACTGATGACCGCATAGGATGCCAAACTTGTGTCAGTTTAGGTCCATACCTGTGAGCAGGGTTGGGTTTGTTGCAGGGAACCTTAACCTTCAGACTACCTGGTTTTCTTGATAGTGAATCAGTTTTGTTGGTATCAAAGGTTCTCATTATCAGATGTGTGTTCTTGACAGAGCGGATTTATGGCCCTGTATCAGAGGTCCTTATTATTAGATGTGTGTTCTTGACAGAGCAGATTTATGGCCCTGTATCAGAGGTCCTTATTATCAGATATGTGTGTTCTTGACAGAGCAGATTTATGGTCCGATACCATGGTTTTCTTCTCATCAAAGATAGGGTCATTCTTGACAGAGCAGTATTGTGGTTTTGTTGACACAGAACCTTCATCTCCTCAACAGCACAGTTGTCTTAATCTCCTGCTGCATGATTGCATTTTACATTGCTTTGCATACTCATTTGCATTTCATTAACGTGTGTCTGTGTTGCAGGTACCGTTTCCCCCGGTTCAGGTTTTCTTGCCTTCTATTGTGCTACTATGGGTTCTCTGAGGAAGACTGTGGCTTACAGAATCCCCACTCCTAATGTTGTTCAGCTGACTGGTTTGATCGCTTTGGCAGATGATTCTGTGAGAGATGAATTCAGAAAGTCTTACGGTAAACTGCTCAGCCTGGTTCGTAAACCCTCTATGTTGGAGTTGAATGGGTTGCACGCCTTGCTGCAGTTCTACGATCCTCCTTTGAGATGCTTTACTTTCCAGGACTTTATTCTCGCGCCCACACTAGAGGAGTATGTTGATTTGTTAGGTGTGCCTATCAAGAGTCAGATGCCCTTTGTTCATATGGATGCTGAGCCTAATCTGGCTAGTCTAGCTCCTGCACTTCACCTAGATGCCTCCGAGTTGATCTTATCTAGTTGGAACAGGGTTCCTGGTTTCTCCTTGCAGTTCTTAGTGGGAAAGGCTCAGCAGTGCGCCAAAGACGGATGTTGGATCGTGTTCAACGCCATTCTTGCTCTGTACATATATGGCATCATTTTGTTCCCCAATATGCCTGACTTTGTGGACTTCGACGCTTTTCACATCTTTGCATCAGGGAATCCAGTCCCTACCTTGATAGGAGATGTCTATTATTCCATCCACTACAAAAACGAGAACAGAAAAGGCAAGAATGTCTCGTGTTGTGCGCCTCTGCTCTATAGATGGCTTGATAGTCATCTACCCAAGAGAGGTCCCTTTGCTTCGTCTGTGGCCACAGCTGAGTGGTCCGAGCGTTTGATGAGTTTGTCAGTGGAGGATATTACCTGGTTTGATAGAGATAGGTTGGGTACTGAGATTATCTTCAGCTGCAGTGGGTTTCCGAATGTGCCTTTGATAGGCATGAAGGGCTGTATCAACTATAATCCATCCCTGCTGGTTCGACAATTTGCTTATGCTTTGAGAGCTCCGCCGAAGGATGAAGAGGTGCAGGAATCTCTGTACCTCACTGGTCTTTTAGAGGGGGATATGTTATCTAAGCTTCAGTACACTTGGAATGGTATCAGTAAGCGGGGAAAACCGTTGCTGGGGAAAAGTAATAGCCAAGCCTACGCTCCGTATGTGACCTGGATCAGAGCCAGAGCAAATATTATAGGGATGCCGTTTCCACCTGCCCAGCTAGAAAGCCCTCCATTGATTGAAGAGCCTACCACCGTGCCCATTCAGCAGCATAACCGGGTGTTAGCTGAGAGAGATGAGCTGAAGAAGGCAAATGAAGAACTGGAGAAAGAATTGGCTCAGCTCAGAAGCGAGAGAAGCGAAGCCATTCATTCCTTCAAGAGGCAGACAGAGCTGGTGAACCAGTTGGGGACAGATTTGACTAAGCAGATAGCTGAGCGCGAGCGCATGGGCCGAGACTTCAAAGCTGTCAATGATGTACTGGCCACTAAGAAGCAGCATTTGGATGAAGCGTATCGGAGAATATCCAAGTTTAACCAGCATTGGAAGGCCACCCTAGCCAACGGCAAAGAACGGGAGGATAAGCTGAAGCAACAGATCTCCAAGCTGAAAGCCCAGGTGAAGGCTAGTGAAAAGAGGTTTGATGAAGAAACCGCTCGCAGATATGCCGCTGAAGGCCAGCTCAACAAGGCTCTTGCTAACCTGAAGGAGCGCAAGCTGATGTTTGAATCCAAGAAGCGGAAGTTAGAAGATTGTTTCGGCGAAGGAGCATGGGAGGATTCGGTTGAAGGTCTTCAATACACTATTATGCAGAGGGAGATACTCGTCAAGGGGTTGCTCACTCAACCTGATCATCCAGAGACGTGGGATCTGTTAGAAGAGTTTCGCGCCCTTGGCCGTGCTTGACTATTTGTAATCCTTTTGGTTGATCATTGTTGAATGCTGACCATCACCAGGCTTGATGGTTGAGGTCATGCTATTGATTCAGCTTGTACTCAGTGACGTTGTGTACCGCCTTGAGGGGCTTTCTTTATATATGAGATGTTATTTCCATGACTGGACTCGGACTTCTTATTATCAGCACTGGCACTCAGGCACTAGGATCGGGGGAAAATCTCCCTAACACACAGACACACGTTTGCATTTGCATGAAGCATTTGCATAACGAGCAATTTGTCGTTTTTCTAACCCTTTGTGTATGCAGGTTGTTCCAGGATTGATCAGAGACCTATCCACCGCTATCCGACCATAGCAAATCAAGCTAGAGTTATGGAGCAAGTGCAAACTGACGTTCAAGAACTCTGAGAGAGGATGGACCGCTTCATGGAGCTCATGCAAGTGGTCGCCAATGGCCAGGATCAGCTCAGAACCTTGGTTCAGCCTCTGATCTCAAGGGTTGACAGTAATGGCGTACTCCATGGTGGGATTGTGCCAACCCCTCCACCTGTTGAAACTCCTCAGAATGGCGTCCCCGTGACCGGGGGGAATGGCAGTGCCAACGACAATGTAATCGCTAACATGGGACTCAATGGTAATACGACTGGCGTCGGTAATGGGAATTTTGAAGCTAACGTCAATGTTGGATTGGGCAACGACAATGCGGGTGTTGGAAATCTGTATGGGCCTCAGCCATGGTTAGAAGACCGTCAGGACAATGTGTTCTCACAGAGAGGTGATGAAGGGGAGCTGACTGCTAAAGCACGTCTGAGGTTTAAGGCACTCGAGGACAAGATGAGGAATTTTGAGAACCAGAACACCATGGGTGTTGATATGTCCATGTTGAGACTGATTGCTGATTTCAAGGTGCCTCCCAAGTTCAAGGTACCCGACTTTGAAAAGTACAAGGGCACCACTTGCCCTCGCGTCCATCTGAGATCATACTACTGGAAAATGTCAGCTCACTCTGAAGACGAGAAGTTGCTGATGCACTTCTTTCAGGATAGCTTGTCCGGGCCATCCTTGGAGTGGTACATGAGTCTGGAACCTACCAGTGTGCGCACGTGGAAGGAACTTGCTGAAGCATTCGTGCACCATTACCAATATAATAGTGACTTGGCTCTAAACCGGGTCCAACTGCAGAATTTGTCGCAGAGGAAAAACGAAGGGTTCAAGGAATACGCCCAGCGGTGGCGTGAATTGGCAGCTAGGGTTCAGCCGCCGATGGTTGAACGCGAGCTTGTGGAAATGTTCGTAGCCATCCTCCCAGGGGTTTATTACGAGAAATTGGTCAACAGTATGTCTGAAAGCTTCTCAGATCTCATTATCACGGGTGAGCACGTTGAAAATGGGATCAAACTAGGGAAAATTCAAGGTGATCTGTCCTCAGCTGGAGGAGGAAAGAAACCATATGGTGGCAAAAGAAGGGAAGGAGAGACGAGCGTCGTGTCCAACGCTCAAAGGAAAGGCAAGGGCCAGCACCAGCAGGTGGCCAGCATAACCATCCCCGCGGTCCAACAGCCACAGCAGCAGCAGCAGCAGCAGCCGAATCAACAAGGGTACAAAAAGTATCAGAACAAGGCACCTCTGTCCAGCCGTCACCTTGAGACACCGCCCATGTCGTATGCTCAACTGTTACAGACTCTGCTTCAGTTGCAGCTGATCCAGAAGAGAACCCTGGCTCCCTTGACAGGGGCACCTTCGTCAGGTTATGATGCGAATGCGACTTGTGAATTTCACTCAGGGGCACTAGGACACACGATAGGAAACTGCAAAGCCTTCAAGCACAAGGTGCAGGATATGGTGGACGCTAAGATCATCAATTTCTCAGATAATGTGCCAAACGTCACGAAGAACCCTATGCCGGATCATAGGGGAGGTGGGGTAAACGCCATTATTGAAGACGAGAGCTTGGATTTGTTGACTGACGTCAAGGATCTGAAGACACCGCTTAGCTTCATTAAAGCCAAGCTAATGAAAAGAGGTTACTTCCCGGGCTGTGGAGAACTATGTATGGGTTGTGCGACTAGTTCTGATGGATGTGAACAGTTGATAGAAGGGATTCAGAGTCTGATGACCAAGGGAATCCTGCAGTTTAGCCGAAGGGCCGAAAGCGGATCGGGAGAGGTAATGCTGAAGCAAGGTGATGAGGTTGCCACCATCACCATCCCTCGTCGGACGATAACTATTTCTGCACCCAGGCCGCCCATAATTACCATCACCAAAGCTGGGCCGATACCTTTCGAAAGCACCAATGCTGTCCCATGGCATTATGGGGCAGACGTCTACTGCAACGGACAGAAGTTGGAGTTGGAACCATCAGGGTCATGTGTGGATAACCTAGGGGGAATTGGCGGAATCACGCGCAGCGGAAGAGTGTTCGCTCCACCTGAGGTTGTGACGGACAAAGCGGACAAAGCTGATGTAACCGATAAGGGAAAAAGTAAAGTCGTTGAAGAAACCTCTCGTGGGGTAGAGAAGGACTTACTTGTTAAATACGCCGAAGAGTTTATGAGGTTGATTAAGAAGAGTGACTACAAGATCGTGGATCACCTTCATCAAACACCCTCGAAAATTTCCATCCTGAATTTGTTGTTGTGTTCTGAGGCACATCGCAACGCGCTGCTGAAGGTGTTGAATGCCACGTATGTACCACAGGAAATATCGGTCAACTAGTTGGAAGGGGTCGTAGCCCACGTGAATGCTGGAAACGGGTTAGGGTTCACTGACCTGGAGCTGACGCCGAAGGGAAGGAACCATAATAGTGCTCTGCACATCTCGATAGAGTGTAGAGGAACAATTATGGCTCATGTGTTAGTGGACACTGGGTCATCGCTCAATGTTCTTCCGAAGAAAGCATTGATGAAGTTAGATACTCGAGGATTGATTTGCACACCCAGTGATCTGCTTGTGAAGGCTTTCGATGGGACCAAGCGTCATGTCTTTGGAGAGGTAACGCTGCCAATAGGGGTGTACGCGGGTTGGGTTGGACCGGGTTCGCCTTAACCCGTTACCCAACCCGTTCAACATTCAATGGGTTGGGTTTATCATCAAACCCGTAATTCTACTTTAAAAACCGACCCGAATCAACTCGGATATTTACGGGTTGGGTAGGGTTGGGTCCACGGGTTGTGTATATAATAATTATTATTTTCAATTTAAAAAATCTATAACACAATTCAATATAATTTTGCATATTTCAAATAATTAAATTATTTACGTAGTGGAGACAAATCCTACATATAAAATAGAATAATTAAAAATATAACAATTAAAATTTTGAAATGTATTTTCTTTATCATAAAAAATATTAAGATACATATACACCATTAATTATTTATATATTTTCATTAATATACCTTAATTTATAAAAATTTATTAGTTATTTTGATACTCAAATGTTATCCATTACAAATATATATCAACATATGTAAAACAAATATATAATAATATACAGTATATATTAGTTGTTTTGATACTCAAATGTTACCTTTTCTAGCACATGCTTAAAAGTAGGTCCGTAAACTATCATATATATTAACACTTAATAATATATAAAATTCCATAAAATATCATTTCCATAAAATTCATAAATTCTAAATAATTCAAAAGCAAATAAACATCACTTAGTCTTAAAATGACATAGATGTATTGGTCCAATATTGGTTTAATAGCACCAAAATCTAACAGCAACTATAAAAGATTCCAGCACCAGCAGTGAAAGGTTTAGCAACAATAGAAAATCCAGCAACAGTAGCTGTAAAAGATTCCAGCAACAACAATAAAACGTTTAGCAACAATAGTTAAAAGTTTAAGCAACAATAGTCTAATAGCACCAAAATCCACTAATAATGTTTAATTATAATAATAATAATAATTTAATGTGTGATTGGAAACTGGAAGGAAAGTGCAAAAGATCTTTGTGTACGTTACAATTTACAAAGTTATAGCAACTTTAAAATTTATAAATAATAATATAATAATAATAATAATAATAATAATTAATTATGCCACGTCAACGGGTTCATGGGTTTAGAAACTAAAACCCAATACCCGAACCAAATCTATACGGGTTGTTACGGGTTGGATCGGGTATACCCGTAAATGAATGGGTTCGGGTAATTAGTGGGTTGGTTCGGTTTGGGTAGGCGGGTTTGCGGGTCGACCCGCACCCATGAACACCCCTAGCTGCCAATCCAAGTTGGGCCGGAAACTTTCGACGCAGTCTTCTACATTATGGACATCATGCCAGCCTACAGTTGTCTCTTAGGCCGGCCGTGGATCCATTCTGCTGGTGCCGTGACCTCCACGTTGCACCAGAAGCTCAAGTATGCTGTCGGAGGCAGCATTGTGACCGTATGTGGCGAGGAAGATATAATGGTGAGCCATTTGTCGTCCTTCAAGTATTTTGAGATGGATGGAGAAATCCACGAAACCCTATGTCAGGCGTTCGAAGCTGTTAAAGTCAAGAACGTAGCTCCCGTGATCACTGAGAAGCCAGAGATGACTCTCTCTTCCTTCAAGGAAGCCCGGGCCGTTGTTCAAGCCATATCTACCCCAGGCTGGGGGCGAATTCTAGAGATACCTAACAAGCAAGACAAGTTTGGGTTGGGATATTCTCCTGCGGCTGGAGCCTCCTCTTCTCACAGTGCGTCGCGAGGTAAAGGGCCGATCCAGTTTACCAGTGGCGGGGTGATATTCGAAAGTGTCAACGCGGTGTCTGAAGACGGCGAAGACAGCGACTGCGACCTAGATTCTTGGATCCAGCCAAGCAAACCAGGCGGGAGCCTCAACAACTGGTCGATCAGGGATATCATCCAAGTGACAGGCAAAGAGTAATGATTTACTTTTTTTCAATCATTGTACAACCCTACGTCCTACCCGGGGCATAGAGGTTTTATTGTCCGGGCCTTGTTTGATTATGTACATGCATTTTATCAATAAATCAAAAGGCGTTTTTCTCCGTATTCAAATGTTGTGATCTCTGTTATTCCTGTTTTATATTTGTTTTGAAAAACAATAAAATGACAATAGGGTTTGTGCTAACCTGCATATCCTTGTTTTAAGCTTAACCCTTGTTATTGCAGGATCCACATAGCAGATGACATCGACTCTGGACCTTCTACGACTCACTTCGACTTCGATTGCCCGATCTATCAAGCTGAAGAAGATATTGATGAAGACGAAGACATTCCCGAAGAGTTGGCCCGCTTGTTGAAATAAGAAGAGAAAGTTATTCTGCCTCACGAAGAAGAGATCGAGATTGTGAATCTGGGCTTTAAAGAACTCGTCAGGAACGTCAGGATAGGGGCTGCATTGCAGAGTGATGTCAAGCAGAGATTGGTCGAGATGCTCCGAGAGTATTGTCGCTTGCGCGAAAATAAGGTGCCGGCATGACAGAAGAGTCGCCACCTTTCGTTATTTATCCCTCAGAGCGGGAAAGGAAACGATCGGAAAAACCTGACGAAAAAGGGTAAGACAAGGTCATCGCAACCATTGTCTGGGTTCGGGAGTCGGTTACGCAAGGGGAAGGTATTAGCACCCCTCACGTCCGTCGTACTCGACGGGATCCTCGCTTATTTGTTTACTTGGATGGGTTGGTTATAATCTATCTACCTATCAAGGCTGGCTGAAAAAGAAAAGAAAAATGACTCGGCAAAGCGTCGCGCTTTATGCCTACGTATTCCCGTCTGGAACGAGAAATCAGAGTCAACGTAGTTCGGCTAACTACGGGTGAAGATGGGGAAGGTTGCTCGCTAGGATATCGCATCCTATGCCTACGTACTTTCATCTGGTATGAAAGATCAGAGCAAACGTAGTTCGGGAAACTGCGGGTTATCTCCTAAAAGAAGTGTTTTTTTATTGTGTTTGCGATTTCAACCGCACTAGAGACTATGACCTGAGAGTGAATGCGTCGCATGTCACCCAAAGGGTACCATACTAAACATCCAGACTGTGGAAAAGAAACTCTCCCACAATCCTTTCTCAGATAGCTTAAGGCTCGTAACGTACGAAAGAAATCATTCATGATTACTGTGTCTTAAACTGCTTCGAGATGAGAAGAGAACAGGCCCAACTAGGAGGGAGACTATCAAGTCCTACTGTTGTCATGCCATGGATTCATCCTATGGTTGAGGTTTGAACAGGGAACTCCTAGATGTTGTCATGCATAGGTTTCAACCTAAAAGTCTATCATCAAATCCTCATCAGAGGAAATGAGAGTCCTAAGGGATCATGTCAATGATACACCAAAACAGACGAAAGCATCAGCTTTAACAGTAAAATGCATGCAATGCAAGTGAGGGAGGAAATGTGTGTGGGGCTTCAGCCTCCACAAGCTCGTCTCGACCTCAAGCCAGTCATGAAATAACAGTAATCAAACTGAAATAAACAACATGCTATCAAGCAAAAACAGTAAATTGCAATCATACAGATGAAAGAAATGAAATGCTATCAAGCAAAATAAACACATGGGCAAGGGAGCTGGGCTCTACCGAATACCCGCAAGCAAAGCCAGGCAGTAACGATACAATCAGATGCACTCATGCTCTTAGACTGAACTTATTCTAAATGGGCTTAGTCTAATGCAACAGACAAGTCAGACAAAACACACAATACATCAAAGAAAACAGAAGAAAGCCTCAGCTCCTCCAGTAGATACTCAGTCTTCAGACTTCAGAGATCACTTGCTTTCCAGGTATCAACCCTACAACATGAGTATCAACTCATCTTCTCCCTTGAGCTTCAGCTCCTTTGATCAGCTCTACCTTCAGGCTTCACTATTCTCAGGGATCTTCAGGCATCCACTTGGTCTTCACAGAGTCTTCAGACTTCAATAATCTTCAAGGAATCATCCTCTTCGAAGCTTCAGCTTCTATCTTCAAGGGCTCAAATGCTCCAGCAAACAAGATTCAGTCAACAAGATGATGTGAGGATGTTGCAGTGCTCACTGACTTCCAAAGGATGCCATTGAGAACTTAACATCAAAGGAAAGGCTCTCTCAAAGTTCTACCTTATAGGGCAAGGTCACTAATCCCTCCAAAGGATAGAGGTGAATACCCTTAAGGGACTCTGTGTCATAGAGAAGAAAGGAGGTGAACAAGACACTCCTTGTTTATTGAACAAAGTATTCTATCTAGGGCTCTGCCTATGCACCTATAAACAAAACAACAAAAACTATGCTAGACTTCTCTGCAAGGTCTTCAAAGCTTCCATGATGATCCACAAGGTCTTCAACTCAATCTTCAAAGCTCACACACTCAAAAGAGAAGGAAAGAAAACACACCAATACAACTTATGCCTTTAAGCAACACACATACTATCCATACATTCAAAAATCAATGAAAAATACTAAAACATCATGCAATATTCTAGTAAAAATCTAGGGGATTCTATACATACTTACCCTTAACCCATATATTCCCCATACACTAATTTGGCCTATAAACCCCAAAACAATCTTGCTCAAGTCTACCTATACAACTTAAAACCCTAATTAGAGCACCTAAATGTCTAACAATCAAAATACCTCAAATTTTAATCCACAAATCTAGTAATAAATCCAGAGAATACTATAATGCAATATGAATCACCACAAAAAAGAATGGGCAAAAAATCTATTTCTAAATGCATGAACAAAAATATACAAATCCATGTATGAAATGAATGGTTAAAAAAGTACATTTATTTGTAAAATATGCAAAAAATACCAATTAAAATATAAAATGCCATTTTTATATTTTTTAATTTTCTAGACCTTTTAATGAAAATGTTAAAAAAAGAATGGGTTAAAAATAATATTTTTTCATTTAGTTATGATTTTTAGAAGATTAATGAAATGTGAAGAAAATTGAAAAATAAAAAATACAAGAGAAGGAGAGAGGGGGTGAGAATAGAAATGGATTCAGTTCATTTCAATTGGGCCAACGCGCGTGGGGGGTGCGAATAGAACAGCTGGGCCCAGGATCAGCCACTAAACCAAACGCGGCGTTTTGGTTTTTGAAAATTCCCTCCGTTTTCTGGGCGAATGAGGACCGTTGGATACGATTGGGAGGTCAAATATTCAAAGGAGATGGACGGCTGTGATTACGTCTTCTCCAACGAGCCAAACTAGGGTTTCAGAACCAGCTCCCATGCAAGCAGCTTCTACTCCATGTATCTCCCTCAACTCTCAATCATTCCTCACGATCCAAACATCAAAATCCATCTACTCCTCTCCCTCTACACAACCACGGTGCTAGAATCTTCTAACTCTCCCTCAAGAAGAAGATACGAAGGCTGCAAGTCTTGTCCTCCATTCCTATGCTCTGGTTTGCATAATTATGAAATGATCTCATATTAACCAGGATTATACCACATGCTGAGGGGATCATGCTGAGCTAAAAACCTAAGAATATTGTAGCCTAGGGTGCGTGTTCTTGATCTCTAAAGTTTCATGTCAAAACTTCAACCTCCATGAATCATGCTCAAAGTCTCAAGATCTCATCATCTAACTTAGCCTAGCCATTCTATACCTAAATCATGGTATATCTACGCATAATTAAGGTGAAAAGGAGAAAGAAAAGAACCTGTCAAGAATGAGAAGGAGGTGATGCTATGGCACGATTCAAGCCTTGTAACTTCTCCACAGTGATCTTCCAATGGTGCTTTACTTTCTGTATGCAAAATCCTTGAAGATGAGAGCTTGTAGTAGGGACTTTTCTCTTGAAATGCAGTTATGGTACACCTTGAAACCCTAGCTCGAATCTCCTTCTTCTCTCCTCAATTCTTCCACTTTCACCAACCTTTGAACTCTCTTCATGGCCCTCTTTAAATAACAAGTGGTGGAAGAAGCTAGAATCACCTAGATCCTTCTAGAAAGTATTGAAAATATCACCACATGAGAACTTGAAATATCATGATATCTTCTTTCATACCTTGCCAAAATCCCTTGACTATGTCTTTACATGAGATATTAAGTGTGTATGAAGGAAATCAGCCCTTACATTTGGCTTGTGTAAGGTTTTTCAACATTGCCTTATAATGCAAGTAATAGATTTACAAAGAAAGTCCCTTTTTTAGGCCTCAAATGAAAAATCTATTTGAACCAAAGTTCTCAAAATAATGTTTCCAATTAAAATGATATATTGGATGACCTATTTTGGATTCCTAGATCCTCCAAACCACTTTTCAAATTCAACTTTTCAAACTTATATGCCATTTTTAGTTCATTTTTTGACCAATCATGTAACTTCATGCTATGAGCTTTTCCAACAATTTGTGACCTTCTTTCTAGACTTAAAATCACATTTTGAACAACTTTCATGTTTTGAGTTTTTCCATTTGAGGCTTGGAAATAGGAGTTTTAGGCATTGGCTAAAATGACCTATAACTGACAAATGACCAAAATACCCCTGTCTTGTTCAAACCATAAGTTGAGTTCCACAAATCCTATCAAGGACTTCTACCACTCAAATTAAAGCTAAGAAGATGCTCTCCAACATTCATGTTGACCAAGAAATCATAGGAATCATCCTACTAGGGCAAAAGTTATCTGCAAGCTGGGTGACTTTCAAGGACCCAGATTCACACACCTCAGCTGACCTGTAATTTGTCAAAACCATAACTTGAGCTCTGTAACTCCTATCAAGGACTTCCACCACTCAAATTAAAGCTAAGAACAAGCTCTACAACATTCATGTTGTGGGGAAGATGAGATATCAATCACATCTAGAGCTAAAACTGCCTGGAAGATGGGGATCAAATTAGGGTTTTTTCACTGCCAATCCTCAGAAACCCTAACTCAAAACTTCTCAAACTCCTCATTCATGATGAGTTGGTCTAGGAATCATCCTTATAACATCTCTATACATCATTCCATGATCTCATGGCCCTTGGATTGGGTCTCAACCTTCTCCAAATCTTCAGCTGATCTAGGGTTGACTCAGTCAAAACTCTAATTCTACCATTCATGGTTGAATCCTCTGAATTCTTGCATAATGACTTCTCTGGGCTTCATGATGGCTATCAAGACATCTCATAGGCTTTCTCAAAACATCAAGTTCATTCTCAAAGTCTCAGAATCATCTGAGGGGCACCCACAACTCTTAAGCTATGAAGCACACAACCCTGGTTTCAATCCAATTCCTCTGAGGATCTCTTGAACTTTCTGGTGAAGGTATCAACTTTCAAACACTTGATGGATAAATAATTGTTGGTCAAATTTTGGGGTGCAACAGCTGCCCCTATTCAAACGGCTTGGACCTGACTGGGTGAGAAGCGAACGGCTCTCACCCAATCAAGGTGCGAGACGATTGAATACCGGTAAACCCGAAAATTTGCCAACCGCACGAGCACACGGTACTCTGCGGGGAACCAATCTTCGAATACTGCAACACTAGCCGCACGGTAACTAGCTGGAGAAATATCGGTCTGACGTCACCGTCAGTTGTCCTCGTTAACTTCTTCTAATATTGCCTTCAAATAACCACAACACCCAACATCGCCGCTGGTAGACTAAATCACCTGACATTGCCGTCAAGAACAACCATAACTTGGGGAAACAAGCATCCAACATCGCCGCCGGAGACCTAAACCTGAATCACCAAAATATCCAACATCGCCGCTGGAGAAAATACAACAATGAACAAAATACCCCGCATCGCCGCTGGAGAAAATACATCTCTGAACAAAGTACCCCGCATCGCCGCTGGAGAACTGCATCTGACAGAATACCCCGCATCGCTGCTGGAGAACCAAAGGATTTGCATCACCTAACATCGCCGTCAGAAGACTGGATCAACTTGACATGCCCAACATCGCCGCTGGAAAACTGAATCTGACATCGCCGTCGGAAACAAACATCCTCCCAGAGACACTCGACATCGCCGTCGTACAAACATCATCTTTACTGGGGATTTAAAGAGTCTGACCTCGCCGTCAAACAAACATAATTTGACCTCGCCGTCGAATCCAAACGTTCAACCTCTCCGTCGAACAAACATCCAACCTCGCCGCCGAACAAATGATGATCTGACCTCGCCGTCAAATCCAAACGTTCAACCTCGCCGTCGAACAAACATCCAACCTCGCCGTCGGACAACTGATGATCTAACCTCGCCGTCAAATCCAAACGTTCAACCTCGCCGTCGAACAAACATCCAACCTCGCCGCCGGACAAATGATGATCTGACCTCGCCGTCAAATCCAAACGTTCAACCTCGCCGTCGAACAAACATCCAACCTCGCCGCCGGACAAATGATGATCTGACCTCGCCGTCAAATCCAAACGTTCAACCTCGCCGTCGAACAAACGTCCAACCTCGCCGCCGGACAAATGATGATCTGACCTCGCCGTCAAATCCAAACGTTCAACCTCGCCGTCGAACAAACATCCAACCTCGTCGCTGGACAAATGATGCAACCCTGCACAATTCTGACCTGGGGTTCACCCCTGGTGAATGGAACAAAAGGTACACTTGCGTATTTGAAACTACTCCGCTGGGACTGAGAGACTTAACCGAGCACACTCTGATCTGGGGGTCACCCTCAGAACCATAACGAACATCGGAATACTGCTGCACGCTGCCCGCCGTAGAACCTCAACATTAAAGATATATGAAACCCTGGCCCCTGGCCACTTCCAGCTTCAGCTAGAAAAGATCTTCCAGTACTTCTGAACATATATGGAACCCTGGCCCCTGGCCACTCCAGATCCGCTGGAGAATCTTCAAGTCCTTCTGAAGATAGATGAAACCCTGGCCCCTGGCCACTCCAGATCCGCTGGAGAATCTTCAAGTTCTTCTGAAGATAAACATCCTTGACCTTCAAGGATGTAAACTTTGCCCGTCGGCAACTCTGCAGGAGGTATCTTCGACTTCAGTCTAAAGAAATGGTCCTTGGCCTTCAAGGATACATGGATCTGCCTTCAGGCAACCCCGCCTCTGCTATAGAGCGTCCGTGACTTCAGTCAGGGATATATTTCGGCCTTCAGTCCGAAAAATGAATCCTAGGTCATTCATGACCTTGGGGACAACCTTGCCCTTAGGCACCTTCGCTTTAGCTTAGGAAATCTGTGACTTCAGTAAAAGAAATGGTATCCAGAGCCATTCATGACTCTACGGGGATTCAAACACTTTGCTTTCAGGCAAAACTCCGCTTCAGCTGGAGAAACATCTTCGACTTCAGTCAGAAGGAACACTATTCACTAGATCGCGATCAATCATCACCTCAGGGCAACTGACTTGGTCTTCAGACCAACACGGATCATCTTGGTATATCTACAAACTTTGGAACCTTGTCTTTAGCCACACGTTGATTCATCAACAAGGACATCTGAGCTCACAGGAACCTTCTGATATCGCCCTCAGGCGTTTTACGAAATCAATCTTCAGATTAGACATCACTGTTGGAGCAGACATATCACGCTGCTAAGGACTTCAAGAATCATCTTGAACAAACAACTCCGTCGGGCACCTTCAAGAATCATCCTGAACCGATAACCTTTCTGGAGACTTCATTCTGCTGGGTATTCCAGGAATCTTCCTGGGCAACTCTGGCTGGGGACGCTACTGGGGAACTCAAGAATCATCCTGAGCAAACCAATCGGGAACCTGCGGTGAGGTCTTAAGAATCATCTTAAGCAAACGGCCCTGCTGAGGAATTCAAGAATCGTCTTGAACTGAAGACTTCGCTGGGGGTCTCAAAAATCATCTTGAGCGAGCGACTGTGGAGATTACACCGGGGTCTTAAGAGTCATCTTAAGGCAACGACCTCGTTGGAGAGAATATCAGGAATCATCCTGAGCAACCGATCCTTCGGCCGAACACCTGTAAGGCAAGAATAATAATGACCTAGATCATGCTTATGATGCATATGCTTCTGCGCTATGCCCCACACGGTGGGAATGATATGCGTTTATGCCAAATGCTGTATAATCATGCACAATGCTATGCAGCGTTAGATGCTATGTAGTCATGCACAATGATGCGATCCCGTCAGCAAAATAAATGCCGAGGGGAGATTCTCCTGTCAAGGAGAAAGAACTGCTCAGATAGAGGAGTCATCCTGCTGAGGAGAACGTGGGCACGCCGATATCAATCAGGCTCTGTCTGGGGAACTGATCTTCCGCGGACTGCTGCATGGAAAACAACTTCCGCTGATTACTGGAGGGGACGAAACTGTACGAGAACTTGGACCTGCTGATATCCATCGCGAGAATAGACTGCGTGGCCGTCTCGGCTACTTTTCTGGGGATAACAACTCTGTGGGGAAACAACTTCAGCTGCTCCATACTCTACTGGGGAAAAACCAATCATGATCTGATCAACTTCCAAGGACTCGGCTCTCTTGGACATCTGCGAACTCGGCTGAGGAAGGAGAAAACATTCTGCTTCGCTGGAGAGAGTACGACTCTGGGGAGATACAGCATCAGCTGTTCAACATCCGCTAGGAAAACCACTCATGGTCCCAATTACTTCCAAGGATTCTGCTTTTCTGCGGATCTGCGGACTCAGCCGGGGAAAGAGAAATCATTCTACTTCACTGGAGAGCACAACCCTGATGAGGAATTTCGATCTCGCTGGGGAATAAAGAATCATCCGACTTCGGGGGAGAGTGCAACTCTGCAGGGGAATACAACATCAGCTGCACCGTCATTCTACTGGGGAAGAGGGAATCATCCAACTTCAGGAGAGAACATGACTCTGGTGGGGAATCTCAATTCCACTGGAGACTTCAGTCTGACACCATTAGTTACTGCATATTTCGGCGTACGACCAATTCCCTACGAAACCTGCACTTGCGACCCGGTGCTGGGGAGGCACCTACTTCGGCGGCTTCACCGGGGAAAGCACGAGCTTCGGCACCCGACCATTTCTACGAAATCTGCACTTGCGACCCGGTGCTGGGGAAGAATCCTGCTCCGGGGGTGCGCTCTGCACATCTTCCGGAAGGTGCTACACCTGCAACAACACAAACAAACAAAACAAGACTCCCTCCTCAAAGGGTCCTATCCAGGTTATTATCTCGTGACAATATTCAGTTAATCAATTGTTTCAACAATCAATGGGCCTAGGCCCGTAGGTTTATGTATGCGCATTTTATCAAAAAAAAAAAACATCGGCGTTTTCATTCGCAAACAAAACAGATAAATGCTAAACAGACAAGTAGAATTGCTGAATAATGTGCATTTTATTGATGATGAACCCCTGAATGGGCAGAAATGTTTTACAACAGAGGCAAACTCCTGGAATGAGGAAGCCGCACGAAAAAAAGAAAGCATAAATATACATCAGTATATACAAATGTTGGCAATCGAGGCGTAGACGAACACCATGAGCTGATCCCTCTAAGACCCACTCGACTTTGATACCTCTCCGACGCTTCAGCTTTGGAAGAGATTGATTCAGATAAACGGCCCTCAGGTTTTCCGAACCACTAAACAATGAAAGTCCATACACGGAACGCAGTCATTTGCGTATTCAAATCCCTAACTTTTGCGTGAACCGCCCTTTCGGGTTTTCAGTTCACCGGGATACCCTTTTTTGCCGAAGCCGCCCAGTGTAGGTTTTCGACTTCGCGGGTGTACATTTTTCCATATATCCCTAATTTTTGCCCGAACCTTTCATTCTGTTTTTGGTTCGCCGGGATGCCCCTTTTTTGCCTGGACTCTTTCTTTTTTGTCCAGCGGGTCTCTTTCAAGCAAAGTATTTTTTAACTGTGTCCGCGTTCACCGGGGATGCAAAATCTTCACCATCCATCGTGGATAACAACAAAGCTCCTCCTGAGAAGACCTTGCTGACGACATACGGCCCTTCGTAATTCGGAGTCCACTTGCCCCGGTGATCGGAGTGTGGCGGAAGAATTTTCTTCAGGACGAGATCACCCGTCTGAAAGCTTCTGGGACGCACCTTCTTATCATAAGCTTTCTTCATTCGGCTTTGGTACAGACGACCAAATGCGATCGATGCTAACCTCTTCTCGTCCATCAGGCTGAGTTGGTTTAAGCGATTCGTAACCCATTCTGCCTCATCAAGTTTTACATCCACCAAAACCCGCAAAGAGGGAATCTCCACTTCTAACGGTAGGACAGCTTCCATACCATACACCAAGGAGAAAGGAGTTACCCCGGTCGACGTACGCACCGTCGTACGATAACCGTACAAGGCAAACGGCAGCATCTCGTGCCAATCTTTGTACGTCACAACCATCTTCTGAACAATCTTCTTGATGTTCTTATTGGCCGCTTCAACAGCGCCATTCATCTTCGGCCGGTAAGGAGATGAGTTGTGGTGTTCAATCTTGAAGCTCTGGCACAGCTCCTTCATCATCTTGTTGTTCAAATTCGAACCATTATCAGTAATGATCCGCTCGGGAATTCCATAGCGACAGATGATGTCCCTCTTTATGAATTTAGCTACCACTTGCTTGGTCACGTTAGCGTACGAGGCTGCCTCCACCCACTTGGTGAAGTAGTCGATAGCTACCAGAATGAAACGATGACCATTGGATGCGGTGGGCTCGATCTTGCCTATCATGTCAATGCCCCACATGGAGAACGGCCAAGGGGAGGACATGACATTTAATGGGCACGGCGGCACATGAACTTTATCAGCATAAATCTGGCACTTATGACATTTCTTCGCGAATCTGAAGCAATCCGACTCCATAGTCAGCCAGTAATACCCTGCTCTCAGGATCTTTCTCGTCATGGCATGCCCGCCGACGTGCGTACCAAATGTGCCCTCATGGACTTCTTCCATGAGCATACTCGCCTCTTTTTCATCCACACATCTGAGTAGCACGAGATCGTGGTTTCTCTTATACAGCACTCCGTCAGGATTGAGATAAAAGTTTCCGGATAGCCTCCTCAGAGTCTTCTTATCCTGGGTAGACGCACCCGCAGGATACTCCTTAGTCATGAGGAAGGTCTGGATGTCGTGGAACCATGGCTTGCCGTCGGTGGCACCCTCGATCGCAAAGACAAAAGCCGGTCTATCAAGACGCGAAAGTACAATTCTTGGAGCCTCATTCCAATAATTGACTTTATACATGGAAGCCAACGTGGCTAAAGCATCAGCCATTTGATTTTCAGCCCTGGGTACATGATGAAGTTCCACCCGGTCGAAGAAAGGAAGCCGCCTCCTGGCATAATTCATGTACGGCACTAGATTCGCTTGACGAGTTTCCCACTCCCCTTTAATCTGATTGATTACGAGCGCTGAGTCACCATATATGTCTAGATTCTTGATTCTCAAATCAATTGCCTCTTCTAGACCCATAATACATGCTTCATACTCGGCTTCATTGTTGGTAACTGGAAACGTCAGTCTCGCAGTAAAAGGGATGTGGGATCCGTGAGGAGTCGTAATGATAGCCCCGATGCCACTTCCATAGGAATTAACCGCTCCGTCGAATATTAACTTCCACTGAGATTTCCTATCTGGCCCTTCATCGGGCAATGGCTCATCGCAGTCCTTTGCTTTGAGAAACATAATGTCCTCGTCAGGGAATTCGAACTTCATCGGCTGGTAGTCTTCGATTGGCTGTTCGGCAAGGTAATCAGACAATACGCTTCCTTTAATGGCCTTCTGAGAGACGTACTGAATATCATATTCTGTTAACACCATTTGCCATCTGGCAATCCTGCCCGAAAGAGCCTGCTTCTCGAAGACGTACTTGATCGGATCCATCTTCGAAATCAGCATAGTGGTGTGGTTGAGCATATACTGTCGTAGACGTTTGGCAGCCCAAGCTAATGCACAACACGTCTTCTCCAGCATCGAGTATCGAGATTCACACTCAGTGAACTTTTTACTCAAATAATAAATGGCATGCTCCTTTCTGCCCGTCTCGTCGTGCTGACCGAGAACACACCCCATACTATTCTCCAGAACCGTCAGGTACATGATCAATGGTCGTCCAGCCACTGGGGGTATCAAGATTGGAGGTTCTTGAAGATACTGCTTTATTTTTTCGAATGCCTTCTGGCAATCCTCATTCCAAGTAATCGCCTGATCTTTCTTTAAAAGCTTGAACATCGGTTCACAAGTGGCCGTGAGCTGAGAGATAAACCTTGCAATGTAGTTTATTCGGCCCAGGAAACCACGAACTTCTCTTTCTGTTTTCGGCGCTGGCATTTCTTGGATAGCTTTTATTTTCGCAGGATCAACTTCAATCCCTCGTTCACTAACGATAAACCCCAATAACTTTCCGGACCGCACTCCAAAAGTGCATTTGCTAGGATTCAGCCTCAACCTGAACTTCCTAAGCCTTTCAAACAGCTTCAACAAATTGACCAGATGCTCTTCCTCCGTTTGGGACTTTGCGATCATGTCATCAACATAGACCTCGATCTCATGATGAATCATATCATGAAACAAAGTTACCATTGCTCGCTGGTAAGTGGCCCCTGCGTTCTTCAGACCGAAGGGCATTACCTTATAGCAAAATGTTCCCCAGGGGGTAATGAACGTCGTTTTCTCCATGTCCTCCGGTGCCATCTTAATCTGATTGTAACCGGAGAAGCCGTCCATGAACGAAAACACGGAAAACTGGGCTGTATTGTCGACCAACACATCGATATGAGGCAACGGGAAATCATCCTTAGGGCTCGCCCTGTTCAAATCCCGATAATCGACGCACATGCGTACCTTACCGTCCTTCTTCGGTACAGGCACTATGTTGGCGACCCACGGAGGGTAAGTGGTAACGGCTAGAAATCCTGCGTCCAACTGCTTCTGGACCTCTTCTTTGATTTTTACAGCCATGTCTGGTCTCGTCCTCCTGAGGTTCTGCTTGACTGGAGGGCAATCTTCCCGCAACGGCAAGCGATGAACCACGATATCAGTGTCAAGTCCGGGCATATCCTCATATGACCAAGCAAAGACGTCACTATACTCTCGAAGCATCTCGACCAGCCTATGCTTGACATCATTCTACAGCGCAGCCCCAACTCTGACATTTCTGACGAGCTCCTCAGAACCCAGATTTACAATCTCAATATCCTCCTCGTGAGGCAGAATAACCTTCTCCTCTTGTCTCAACAAGCGGGCCAATTCTTCCGGAAGGTCTTCGTCCTCATCAATCTCATCCTCGGCTTGATAGATCGGGCAATCAAAGTCGTAGTGAGCCGTAGAGGGTCCAGAGTCGATGTCGTCTGTTACGTGGATCCTGCAATAACAAGGGTTAAGTTTAAAGCAGGAATATGCAGGTTAGCACGAACCTCGTTGCCATTTTGCTGTTTTTTCGAAATAAACACAAAATAGGAATAACAGAGAACACAATATTTGATTACGAAGAAAACGCCTTTTATTTATTAACAAAATGCATACACATAATCCAACAAGGCCCTGACAGTAAAACCACTATGCCCCGGGCAGGACATAGGGTTGTACAAAGATTGTAAAAAGCAAATCATTACTCTTCACTTGTCAGCTTGATAATCTCCTTGATGGTCCAATTGTGGAGGCGCTCGCCTGGCTTGCTCGGTTGAATCCAGGCGTCAAGATCGCAATCACTGTCTCCGCTATCCTCCGACGCAGCGTTGACACTCTCGAAGATTACTCCCCCCTTGGTGAATAGGATCGGCCCTTTCCCACGAGACGAGCTACCAGAAGAAGATGAAGCTTCAGCTTGCGGAGAATATCCCAATCCAAACTTATCCTGCTTGATTGGTATATCCAAAACATGCCCCCAGCCTGGGGTAGAACCGGCTTCGACAACGGCTCTAGCTTCCTTAAACGAGGAGAGGTTCAACTCTTGCTTCTCTGCGACGACGGGAGCCACATCCTTCACTCTGACGGTTTCAAAAGCCTGGCAAAGAGTCTCATGGATTTCACCATCCATTTCAACGTATTTAAAGGACGACAGGTGACTTACCATGATGTCTTCCTCTCCACAGACTGTCACTATGCTGCCCCCAACAGCATATTTAAGCTTCTGATGCAGCGTGGACGTCACGGCACCAGCAGAATGGATCCATGGCCGACCTAAGAGGCAACTATAGGCGGCCATGATATCCATGATATAGAAAACCGCATTGAACGTCTCTGGACCAACTTGAATTGGCAGGGTCAGCTCTCCGAAGACGTGGCGCTTGGTTCCGTCAAAGGCTTTCACGACCAGATCACTGGGCGTGCACAGCAGTCCACGAGTATCCAACTTCATCAGTGCCTTCTTCGGAAGCACGTTAAGCGAGGAACCCGTATCCACCAGGACATGTGACATAATCGTGCCTCTGCACTCTATTGAGACGTGCAAGGCGCTGTTGTGATCTCTTCCCTTAGGAGTCAGCTCCAGATCTGTAAATCCCAGCCTATTACCAGCATTGACATGGGCTACTACTTCCTCGAGTTGATTCACTGATATCTCCTGCGGCACGTATGCAGCATTCAATACCTTCAACAATGCGTTGCGGTGCGCCTCGGAGCACAACAACAAGTTAAGAATCGAGATCTTTGACGGAGTCTGGTGAAGATGATCTACAATCTTGTAGTCACTTTTCTTGATTAGTCGCATGAACTCTTCAGCATCTTTAACCAGCAAGTCCTTCTCTGCCCCTGCAGGGACCTCTTCAACAGCTTTACCTTTACCCTTATCCACAGCGTCAGCTTGGACCACTTTCTCTGCTGCAACCTCTGCTGGCGCAAACACCCTTCCGCTTCTAGTGATACCACTGACTTCAGTAAGATTCTGCACAGTCGATCCACACGGCTCAAGCTCTATCTTCTGACCATTACAATAAACTTCGGCGCCATAATGCCATGGAACGGCATTGGTGCTCTCGAATGGGATTGGTCCGGCCCTGGTGATGGTAATAGTAGGCGGGCGAGGCGCAGAAATAGTAATAGGGTGGCGAGGAATGGTAATGGTAGCAACTTCGTCTGCCTGCTTCAGCACAACTTCCCCTGATGCACTCTTGATGCTCCGGCTGAATTGCAAAATACCCTCGGACATCAGACTTTGGATACCTTCGATCAGCTGCTCACACCCATCAGGAAGCGTAGCACAAGCCATACATAACTCTCCACATCCGGGGAAGAAGCCCTTCTTCAGCAACTTAGCCTTGACAAAACTCAACGGCGTCTTCAAATCTTTGACATCAGTCAGCAAGTCCGCACTCTCCTCAGTGATAACAGCATTCACTCCTCCACCCTTATGATGAGGCATTGGATTTTTGGTGACGTTGGGCACGTTGTCAGAAAAGTTGATAACCTTGGCGTCCACCAAGTCCTGGACTTTGTGCTTAAAAGCTTTACAATTCTCAATCGTATGGCCAGGTGCCCCAGTATGGAATTCACAAGTAGCACTGGCATCATATCCCGGGGGTGGCGCCCCTGTTAAGGGAGCCAGCGTCCTCTTTTGAACTAGCTGAAGCTGCAGCAAGGTTTGCAGAAGCTGCGCATATGACATAGGTGGAGTATCAAACTGACGGCTTGCCATAGGAGCCCGATTCTGATATCTTTTATACCCCTGATTATTCTGCTGCTGAGGTTGCTACGGCTGCGGCTGCGGCGGAGCAGCTGGGATGTTTATGCTAGCAATCTGAGGCTGAGGGCCCTTGCCCTTTCTCCTAGCGTTAGTGACAGCACTGGCATCTCCCTCTCGACGCTTGCCAGTATAGGGTTTCTTGCTACCTCCTCCAGCTGAGGATGATTCGCCCTGAATTTTTCCGATTTTTATACCGTTCTCAACATGCTCGCCCAAAGTGATAAGAGCCGAGAATGTTCCCGACATGCCACTGACCAGCTTTTCATAGTAGATTCTGGGAAGGGTAGCCACGAACATTTGTACCAACTCACGCTCAACCATCGGTGGTTGAACCCGGGCAGCCAATTCACGCCACCGCTGGGCGTACTCTTTGAAGCTTTCATTGTTTCGCTGTGAGAGATTCTGAAGCTGAACTCGGTTGGGAGCCAAGTCGCTATTATATTGATAGTGGAGAACAAACGCTTCTGCAAGCTCTTTCCAGGTGCGCACAGCAGCGGGCTCCAAGCCCATATACCATTCGAGCGATGGCCCAGAAAGACTATCCTGAAAGAAGTGCATCAACAACTTCTCATCGTCAGAATAGGCGGACATCTTTCTATAATAAGATCGGAGGTGGACCCGGGGGCAAGTAGTACCCTTATACTTCTCGAAGGTAGGCACCTTGAACTTGTGAGGTACTTTAAAGTCAGCAATCAATCCGAGGTTGGACATGTCAACGCCCAATGTGTTCTGATTTTCTATGCTTCTCATCTTGTCTTCCAGCGCCTTGAACCTGAGTCGAGCCTCGGCATTCAACTCTGCCTCTATGCCTCTCTGAGAGAATATATCATCCTGATGGTCCTCCAGCCACGGTTGAGGCACCACCAAATTTCCTGTACCGGCATTGCCGTTGACCGGTCCCACGTTAACATTGGCTCCCAAACTACCATTGACGGCGCCAGCCGCGTTGAGTCCGAGATTAGCCATCAGATTGCCGTTAGCGCTGCCGTTGCCCCCGGCAGCTGGAACAACGTTCTGTGGAGTATCCCCTTGAGGAGGAGTAGGCACGGCCCCTCCATGAAGTATGCCATTACTATCAACCCTGGAGATCAGAGGTTGAACCAGAGTACGAAGCTGATCTTGACCGTTCGCGACCACCTGCATCAGCTCCATAAAACGATCCATCCGCTCACGGAGCTCTTGAACATCTGACTGTACCTGGTCCATAATCCTCGTCTGATTAGCGCGAGTTGAGTAGCGGTGAATGGGTCTTTGATCAATCCTGGAGATCGAAAGCAGCACGGAACCTGAAAAACCTGTCAAGAATAAAGGTTAGGAAAAACAACAAGATATACACTATGCAAATATGCTTCATGCAGATGCATGCGTGTGTCTGTGTGTGTGGGAGATTTTTCCCCGATCCTAGTGCCTTAGTGACGGTGCTGATAATAACAAGAGGAAGAAGAAATCCGAGCCCAATCATGGAAACATCAATCTCAAATATATATGGAAAGGCCTGTCAAGGCTGTACACAGTATTAGCGAGTACAAATCAACAGCATGACCTCAGCCAACAAGTCTGGTGATGGTCAGCATACATCAAAGATCAAAAACGACAGGGATATAACTAGTCAAGTACGGCCACGGGCGCGATACTCTGCTAATAACTCCTTTGTCTCTGAATGATCTGGCGAAGTGAGCAACCCCTCGACGAGTAGTTCCCTCTGCCTGATAGTATGCTGAAGCCCCTGAACTGAACTCTCCCAAGCGCCTTCGCCAAAGCAATCTTCCAGCTTCCGCTTCTTAGACTCAAACATCAGCTTGTGCTCCTTCAGGCTAGCAATAGCTTTGTTGAGACGGGCTTCAGCGGAGTACCTGCGGGCGGTCTCTTCGTCAAACCTCCGTTCACTGTCCTTCACTTCAGTCTCTAGCTTAGAAATCTGCAGTATCAGCTTGTCTTCTCGCTCCTTCCTGGTGGCCATGGAAGTCTTCCAATGTTGGTCGAACTTGGATATTCTCCGGTATGCTTCCTCCAGATGCGTCTTCTTCGTAGCCAACACATCATTAGCAGCTCTGAAGTCTTGACCTAAGCGTTCCCGATCAGCAATCTGCTTTGCCAAGTCTGCACTCAGCTGGCTCACCGACTCTGCTTGCTTTTTGAGAGCATGCACGGCTTCGTTCCTCTCACTTCGAAGCTGAGCTAACTCCTTCTCTAATTCTGCATTTGCCCTCTTCAATTCATCACGCTCGGCTAATACCTGGTTGTGCTGATGAATAGACACAGTGGTAGGCTCTTCGACTGGCGGAGGACTCTCTGGTCTGACATGAGGGAATGGCATCCCTATAGCGCTGGCTCTGGCTCTGATCCAATCTGAATAAGGAGGATAAGCTTGGTTGTCGCTCTTCCCCAACAAAGACTTTCCTCTCGTGCTGATATTGTTCCACGCATACTGAAGCTTGGACAACAACTCCCCCTCTAGAATACCCGTGAGGTACAGAGATTCCCGTACCTCTTCTTCCTTCGGTGGATTCCTCAAAGCATATGCAAACTGACGAACTAGCAATGATGGGTTGTAGTTGATGCAACCCTTCCTACCTATCAGAGGTACGTTAGGAAACCCACTACAACTGAAGATCATCTCGGTGCCTAACCTGCTTCTGTCAACGAACCAAACAATGTCTTCCGCAGACAAACTCATCAGACGCTCTGGCCACTCAGCTGTGGCTGCAGACAAGACAGAAGAACCCCTCTTGGGCAAATGACTATCAAACCACTTGTACAACAACGGTACGCAGCATGAAACATTCTTCCCTCTCCGGTTCTCATTCTTGTAATGCACTGAATGGTAAACGTCTCCGATCAGAGTAGGGACTGGATTCCCTGAGGCAAAGATATGGAATGCATCAAAGTCTACGAAATCAGGCATACTGGGAAATAGGATGATGCCATATATGCATAAAGCAAGGATGGCGCTGAAGGCGTCCCAACATTTGTCCTTAGCACACTGCTGAGCCTTAGCTATCAGAAACTGCAGAGAGAACCCTGGGACCTTGTTCCAACTCGTCACCACTAACTCAGAAGCGCTCAAATGGAGTGAGGAAGCCAAGCTAACCAGATCAGGCTCAGCATCCATGTGGACAAAAGGCATCTTCCCTTTGATAGGCACACCCAACATATCAGCATACTCTTCCAATGTCGGCGCGAGAACGAAGTCATGAAAAGTGAAACACCTCAAGGGAGGATCATAAAACTGCAGAAGAGCATGTAACCCGTTCAACTCAGACGCAGAAGGTTTGTAGACCAGACTAAGCAACTTGCCATAAGACGTCCTGAACCTATCCTTCACAGAATGCCCTGCCAGGGCTATCAAACCAGTCAGCTTCGACACATCGGGGGTCGGGAATTTGTACGCAACAGTCTTCCTGAGAGAAGCCATAACAACAGTAGGAGACGGGAAATCCCGGATCGGGGAAACGGTACCTGCAACACAGACACACGTTAATGGAATGCAGATGAATGCGTAAACTAATGCAGAATGCATGTATGCAATCATATATCCAGGTGGCCGCTGTGGAGATTCGGTATCAGCAGTCACTGATGAGAAGGAAACCCCGGTGTAAACCACTGATCTGGTCTGCTGAGAATAACCATCTGATAGGATCGAGATCAAAATTCTGTTCTGACAAGAGTAAGTGCATGATAATAAGGACCCCGGGCGCAAGATCAAGGAACATCTGTCGAAGTCTTCAGACCCCAAATCAAAATCTGCCCTATCAAGAACAAACACACAGCTGCTGATGAAATCTTCAGACCTCACTCAAAATCTGCCCTATCAAGAACAAATAACATCTGCCGATGAGGTCTTTAGACCTCACTCAAAATCTGCTCCATCCAGAACAAACCACCGATGATAACATACTGATCAAAGCCTGCTCTATCAAGAACAGACAAACACCCGGCGACAAGATCCTCTGATCAAAAACCTCTTGCTCTATCAAGAACATGTCTGCAACTGAGAACCCAACATAACTGATTCACTGTCAAGAAAACCAGGTAGTCTGAAGGTCTAAGTTTCCTGCAATAAACCCAGTCCCACTCACAGGTATGAACCTAGGCTGACTCAAGGTATGGCATCCTATGCGTTCATCAGCGTCACAGACTTTCAAAACTGATGATACGATTCCCAGAAGGAGTGGCATCATCAAGTCCTGAAGAGGCCTCACTTAGCTGAATCACAAATGATCGGTCCCCAGAGTCGACAATCCACCAAACCAGCAACCGTCTCAACCCAAAGGGTTGAAAGTGAAGCCAACCGGATGAACCTCGTCTGAGCGTGGATTTCATGAGACACTAGTGCCTGCAAAGCAAGCACGCGCCCACTAATTTCCACTCTAAGTCTATGGTGCACTCAAGCCTGGGTCTGGCTTCTCACTCAATCAGAACTCCCATCCCACAACAGCATAAATAATCATATTATACTGGAAATAAAATGCGGGAAATAAAGTGCGAGAAGTAAAAAAATGCGATAAATAAACGCAACCCAACAAGCAAACACACAAACGATAGGATTGACTCTCTTAAGGGACGTTGGATCCCAAAATTGACTCGCTTTCGGGACGTTGGATCCCTAGGAAACTACGCCTTCCCCAGCAGAGTCGCCAGTTGTCGCTTGCGCGAAAATAAGGTGCCGGCATGACAGAAGAGTCGCCACCTTTCGTTATTTATCCCTCAGAGCGGGAAAGGAAACGATCGGAAAAACCTGACGAAAAAGGGTAAGACAAGGTCATCGCAACCATTGTCTGGGTTCGGGAGTCGGTTACGCAAGGGGAAGGTATTAGCACCCCTCACGTCCGTCGTACTCGACGGGATCCTCGCTTGTTTGTTTACTTGGATGGGTTGGTTATAATCTATCTACCTATCAAGGCTGGCTGAAAAAGAAAAGAAAAATGACTCGGCAAAGCGTCGCGCTTTATGCCTACGTATTCCCGTCTGGAACGAGAAATCAGAGTCAACGTAGTTCGGCTAACTACGGGTGAAGATGGGGAAGGTTGCTCGCTAGGATATCGCATCCTATGCCTACGTACTTTCATCTGGTATGAAAGATCAGAGCAAACGTAGTTCGGGAAACTGCGGGTTATCTCCTAAAAGAAGTGTTTTTTTATTGTGTTTGCGATTTCAACCGCACTAGAGACTATGACCTGAGAGTGAATGCGTCGCATGTCACCCAAAGGGTACCATACTAAACATCCAGACTGTGGAAAAGAAACTCTCCCACAATCCTTTCTCAGATAGCTTAAGGCTCGTAACGTACGAAAGAAATCATTCATGATTACTGTGTCTTAAACTGCTTCGAGATGAGAAGAGAACAGGCCCAACTAGGAGGGAGACTATCAAGTCCTACTGTTGTCATGCCATGGATTCATCCTATGGTTGAGGTTTGAATAGGGAACTCCTAGATGTTGTCATGCATAGGTTTCAACCTAAAAGTCTATCATCAAATCCTCATCAGAGGAAATGAGAGTCCTAAGGGATCATGTCAATGATACACCAAAACAGACGAAAGCATCAGCTTTAACAGTAAAATGCATGCAATGCAAGTGAGGGAGGAAATGTGTGTGGGGCTTCAGCCTCCACAAGCTCGTCTCGACCTCAAGCCAGTCATGAAATAACAGTAATCAAACTGAAATAAACAACATGCTATCAAGCAAAAACAGTAAATTGCAATCATACAGATGAAAGAAATGAAATGCTATCAAGCAAAATAAACACATGGGCAAGGGAGCTGGGCTCTACCGAATACCCACAAGCAAAGCCAGGCAGTAACGATACAATCAGATGCACTCATGCTCTTAGACTGAACTTATTCTAAATGGGCTTAGTCTAATGCAACAGACAAGTCAGACAAAACACACAATACATCAAAGAAAACAGAAGAAAGCCTCAGCTCCTCCAGCAGATACTCAGTCTTCAGACTTCAGAGATCACTTGCTTTCCAGGTATCAACCCTACAACATGAGTATCAACTCATCTTCTCCCTTGAGCTTCAGCTCCTTTGATCAGCTCTACCTTCAGGCTTCACTATCCTCAGGGATCTTCAGGCATCCACTTGGTCTTCACAGAGTCTTCAGACTTCAATAATCTTCAAGGAATCATCCTCTTCGAAGCTTCAGCTTCTATCTTCAAGGGCTCAAATGCTCCAGCAAACAAGATTCAGTCAACAAGATGATGTGAGGATGTTGCAGTGCTCACTGACTTCCAAAGGATGCCATTGAGAACTTAACATCAAAGGAAAGGCTCTCTCAAAGTTCTACCTTATAGGGCAAGGTCACTAATCCCTCCAAAAGAGAGAGGTGAATACCCTTAAGGGACTCTGTGTCATAGAGAAGAAAGGAGGTGAACAAGACACTCCTTGTTTATTGAACAAAGTATTCTATCTATGGCTCTGCCTATGCACCTATAAACAAAACAACAAAAACTATGCTAGACTCCTCTGCAAGGTCTTCAAAGCTTCCATGATGATCCACAAGGTCTTCAACTCAATCTTCAAAGCTCACACACTCAAAAGAGAAGGAAAGAAAACACACCAATACAACTTATGCCTTTAAGCAACACACATACTATCCATACATTCAAAAATCAATGAAAAATACTAAAACATCATGCAATATTCTAGTAAAAATCTAGGGGATTCTATACATACTTAGCCTTAACCCATATATTCCCCATACACTAATTTGGCCTATAAACCCCAAAACAATCTTGCTCAAGTCTACCTATACAACTTAAAACCCTAATTAGAGCACCTAAATGTCTAACAATCAAAATACCTCAAATTTTAATCCACAAATCTAGTAATAAATCCAGAGAATACTATAATGCAATATGAATCACCACAAAAAAGAATGGGCAAAAAATCTATTTCTAAATGCATGAACAAAAATATACAAATCCATGTATGAAATGAATGGTTAAAAAAGTACATTTATTTGTAAAATATGCAAAAAATACCAATTAAAATATAAAATGCCATTTTTATATTTTTTAATTTTCTAGACCTTTTAATGAAAATGTTAAAAAAAGAATGGGTTAAAAATAATATTTTTTCATTTAGTTATGATTTTTAGAAGATTAATGAAATGTGAAGAAAATTGAAAAATAAAAAATACAAGAGAAGGAGAGAGGGGGTGAGAATAGAAATGGATTCAGTTCATTTCAATTGGGCCAACGCGCGTGGGGGTGCGAATAGAACAGCTGGGCCCAGGATCAGCCACTAAACCAAACGCGGCGTTTTGGTTTTTGAAAATTCCCTCCGTTTTCTGGGCGAATGAGGACCGTTGGATACGATTGGGAGGTCAAATATTCAAAGGAGATGGACGGCTGTGATTACGTCTTCTCCAACAAGCCAAACTAGGGTTTCAGAACCAGCTCCCATGTAAGCAACTTCTACTCCATGTATCTCCCTCAACTCTCAATCATTCCTCACGATCCAAACATCAAAATCCATCTACTCCTCTCCCTCTACACAACCACGGTGCTAGAATCTTCTAACTCTCCCTCAAGAAGAAGATACGAAGGCTGCAAGTCTTGTCCTCCATTCCTATGCTCTGGTTTGCATGATTATGAAATGATCTCATATTAACCAGGATTATACCACATGCTGAGGGGATCATGCTGAGCTAAAAACCTAAGAATATTGTAGCCTAGGGTGCGTGTTCTTGATCTCTAAAGTTTCATGTCAAAACTTCAACCTCCATGAATCATGCTCAAAGTCTCAAGATCTCATCATCTAACTTAGCCTAGCCATTCTATACCTAAATCATGGTATATCTACGCATAATTAAGGTGAAAAGGAGAAAGGAAAGAACCTGTCAAGAATGAGAAGGAGGTGATGCTATGGCACGATTCAAGCCTTGTAACTTCTCCACAGTGATCTTCCAATGGTGCTTTACTTTCTGTATGCAAAATCCTTGAAGATGAGAGCTTGTAGTAGGGACTTTTCTCTTGAAATGCAGTTATGGTACACCTTGAAACCCTAGCTCGAATCTCCTTCTTCTCTCCTCAATTCTTCCACTTTCACCAACCTTTGAACTCTCTTCATGGCCCTCTTTAAATAACAAGTGGTGGAAGAAGCTAGAATCACCTAGATCCTTCTAGAAAGTATTGAAAATATCACCACATGAGAACTTGAAATATCATGATATCTTCTTTCATACCTTGCCAAAATCCCTTGACTATGTCTTTACATGAGATATTAAGTGTGTATGAAGGAAATCAGCCCTTACATTTGGCTTGTGTAAGGTTTTTCAACATTGCCTTATAATGCAAGTAATAGATTTACAAAGAAAGTCCCTTTTTTAGGCCTCAAATGAAAAATCTATTTGAACCAAAGTTCTCAAAATAATGTTTCCAATCAAAATGATATATTGGATGACCTATTTTGGATTCCTAGATCCTCCAAACCACTTTTCAAATTCAACTTTTCAAACTTATATGCCATTTTTAGTTCATTTTTTGACCAATCATGTAACTTCATGCTATGAGCTTTTCCAACAATTTGTGACCTTCTTTATAGACTTAAAATCACATTTTGAACAACTTTCATGTTTTGAGTTTTTCCATTTGAGGCTTGGAAATAGGAGTTTTAGGCATTGGCTAAAATGACCTATAACTGACAAATGACCAAAATACCCCTGTCTTGTTCAAACCATAAGTTGAGTTCCACAAATCCTATCAAGGACTTCTACCACTCAAATTAAAGCTAAGAAGATGCTATCCAACATTAATGTTGACCAAGAAATCATAGGAATCATCCTACTAGGGCAAAAGTTATCTGCAAGCTGGGTGACTTTCAAGGACCCAGATTCACACACCTCAGCTGACCTGTAATTTGTCAAAACCATAACTTGAGCTCTGTAACTCCTATCAAGGACTTCCACCACTCAAATTAAAGCTAAGAACAAGCTCTACAACATTCATGTTGTGGGGAAGATGAGATATCAATCACATCTAGAGCTAAAACTGCCTGGAAGATGGGGATCAAATTAGGGTTTTTTCACTGCCAATCCTCAGAAACCCTAACTCAAAACTTCTCAAACTCCTCATTCATGATGAGTTGGTCTAGGAATCATCCTTATAACATCTCTATACATCATTCCATGATCTCATGGCCCTTGGATTGGGTCTCAACCTTCTCCAAATCTTCAGCTGATCTAGGGTTGACTCAGTCAAAACTCTAATTCTACCATTCATGGTTGAATCCTCTGAATTCTTGCATAATGACTTCTCTGGGCTTCATGATGGCTATCAAGACATCTCATAGGCTTTCTCAAAACATCAAGTTCATTCTCAAAGTCTCAGAATCATCTGAGGGGCACCCACAACTCTTAAGCTATGAAGCACACAACCCTGGTTTCAATCCAATTCCTCTGAGGATCTCTTGAACTTTCTGGTGAAGGTATCAACTTTCAAACACTTGATGGATAAATAATTGTTGGTCAAATTTTGGGGTGCAACAAGTATAGTGACATCTTTGCTTGGTCATACGAAGATATGCCCGAACTTGACATTGACATCGTGGTCCACCACTTGCCGCTGCGAGAAGATTGTCCTCCCGTCAAGCAGAAGCTTAGGAGGACACGACCAGATATGGCCGTTAAGATCAAAGAAGAAGTGCAAAAGCAGCTTGATGCTGGCTTCTTAGCGGTCACTACTTACCCTCCGTGGGTCGCCAACATAGTGCATGTACCGAAGAAGGACGGTAAGGTGCGAATGTGCGTCGATTATCGGGATTTGAATAGGGCGAGCCCTAAAGATGATTTCCCGCTGCCTCATATTGATGTGTTGGTCGACAATACAGCCCAGTTCTCCGTATTTTCGTTCATGGATGGCTTCTCCGGTTACAATCAGATCAAGATGGCGCCGGAGGATATGGAGAAAACTACGTTTATTATACCTTGGGGAACGTTTTGCTACAAGGTAATGCCTTTCAGTCTGAAGAATGCAGGGGCCACTTACCAACGAGCAATGGTAACTTTGTTTTATGATATGATTCATCATGAGATTGAAGTCTATGTTGATGACATGATTGCGAAGTCCCAAATGGAAGGGACATCTGGTCAATTTGCTGAAGCTCTTTGAGAGGCTTAGGAAGTTCAGGTTGAGGCTGAATCCTAACAAGTGTACTTTCGGAGTACGGTCTGGAAAACTACTGGGGTTTATCGTGAGTGAAAGAGGCATCGAGGTTGATCCTGCGAAGATAAGAGCAATACAAGAAATGCCAGCGCCAAAAACAGAAAAAGAAGTTCGTGGGTTCCTAGGCAGAATAAACTACATTGAAGGGTTTATTTCTCAGCTCACGGCCACGTGTGAACCGATGTTCAAACTACTAAAGAAAGATCAGGCGATTATCTGGAACGAGGATTGCCAGAAGGCATTTGACAAGATAAAACAGTATCTACAAGAACCTCTGATCTTGATACCCCTAGTGGCCGGAAGACCCTTAATCATGTACTTGACAGTTCTTGAGAATAGTATGGGGTGTGTTCTCGGTCAGCACGACGAGACGGGCAGAAAGGAGCATGCCATTTACTATTTGAGTAAAAAGTTCACGGACTGTGAATCTCGTTACTCAATGCTGGAGAAGACGTGGTATGCACTAGCCTGGGCTGCCAAACGTTTACGACAGTACATGCTCAATCACACCACCATGCTAATTTCGAAGATGGATCCGATCAAGTACGTCTTCGAGAAGCAAGCGCTTTCGGGCAGGATTTCCAGATGGCAAATGGTGTTGACGGAATATGACATTCAGTACGTTTCCCAGAAGGCCATCAAGGGAAGCGTAGTGTCGGAATACCTCGCCGAACAGCCGATCAAGGATTATCAGCCGATGAAATTTGAATTCCCTGATGAGGATATCATGTTTCTCAAAGCAAAGGATTACGATGAACCGTTGCTCGACGAGGGGCCAGATAGGAAATCCCAGTGGAAACTGATATTCGACGGGGCGGTTAATTCTTATGGAAGTGGCATAGGGGCGATCATCACGACTCCCCATGGATCCCACATCCCGTTCACTGCGAGACTGACGTTTTCAGTCACCAATAACGAAGCGGAGTACGAAGCATGCATCATGGGTCTAGAAGAGGCAATTGATTTGAGGATCAAGAACCTAGATGTCTATGGTGACTCGGCGCTTGTGATTAACCAGATTAAAGGGGAGTGGGAGACTCGTCAATCGAATTTGGTGTCGTACATGAATTATGCCAGAAGGCTGCTTCCGTTCTTTGATCGAGTCAAACTCCATCATGTGCCCAGGGCTGAAAATCAGATGGCTGATGCCTTAGCCACGTTGGCTTCGATGTATAAAGTCAAATTTTGGAATGAAGCTCCAAGAATTGTCCTTTCTCGTCTTGATAGACCTGCATTCGTCATTGCGATCGAGGAGGCCTCCGATGGCAAACCATGGTTCCATGATATCCAGACTTTCCTTATGACTAAGGAATATCCTGCGGGAGCGTCAACCCAGGATAAGAAGACTCTGAGGAGGCTGTCTGGAAATTTTTATCTCAATCCTGATGGAGTTTTGTATAAAAGAAACCACGATCTCGTGCTACTCAGATGTGTAGATGAGAAAGAAGCGAGTATGCTCATGGAAGAAGTCCATGAAGGCACATTTGGTACGCACGCCGACGGGCATGCTATGACAAGAAAGATCCTGAGGGCAGGATACTACTGGCTGACGATGGAATCAGATTGCTTTAAATTCGCGAAAAGATGTCATAAATGCCAGATTTATGCTGATAAGATTCATGTACCGCCGTTCCCGTTAAATGTCATGTCCTCCCCGTGGCCATTCTCCATGTAGGGCATCGACATGATAGGCAAGATCGAGCCCACTGCATCTAATGGTCATCGCTTCATTCTAGTAGCTATCGACTACTTCACCAAGTGGGTGGAGGCAGCCTCATACGCTAATGTGACCAAGCAGGTGGTGGCTAAATTCATAAAGAGGGACATCATCTGTCGATACGGAATTCCAGAGCGGATCATTACTGATAATGGTTCGAATCTGAATAACAAGATGATGAAGGAGCTGTGCCAGAGTTTCAAGATTGAACACCATAACTCATCTCCTTACCGGCTGAAGATGAATGGCGCCGTTGAAGCGACCAATAAAAAAATCAAGAAGATTGTACAGAAGATGGTTGTGACCTACAAGGACTGGCACGAGATGTTGCCATTTGCACTGCACGGTTATCGTACAACGGTACGTACATCAACCGGGGCAACTCCTTTCTCATTGGTGTACGGTATGGAAGCTGTCCTACCGTTAGAAGTTGAGATCCCTTCTTTACGAGTTTTGGTTGACGTGAAACTCGATGAGGCAGAATGGATTAAGAACCGACTAAACCAACTCAGCCTGATGGACGAGAAGAGGTTAGCATCGATTGCACATGGTCGTCTGTACCAAAGCCGAATGAAGAAAGCTTATGATAAGAAGGTGCGTCCTAGAAGCTTTCAGACGGGTGATCTCGTCCTGAAGAAGATTCTTCCTCCACACTCCGACCACCGGGGCAAGTGGGCTCCCAATTACGAAGGTCCGTACGTCGTTAGCAAGGTCTTCTCGGGAGGAGCCTTGTTGTTATCCATGATGGATGGCGAAGATTTTGCATCCCCGGTGAACGCGGACGCAGTTAAAAGATACTTTGCTTAAAAAATGACCCGCTGGAAAGAAAAAGAATATCCAGGCAAAAATGGGGCATCCCGGCGAACCATAAAAAAGGAAAAAGGTTCGGGCAAAAATTAGGGATATAAAAGAAAAGAATGTACACCCGCAAAGTCGAAAACCCGGAAGGGCGACTTTGGCAAAAAAGGGTATCCCGGTGAATCGAAAACCCGTAAAGGGCGGTTCACGCAAAAGTTAGGGATTTGAAAAAGCATATGACTGCGTTCCGCGTGTGGACTGTCTTTGTTTAGTGGTTTGGAAGACCTGAGGGCCGTTTATCTGAATCAATCTCTTCTGAAGCTGAAGCATCGGAGAAGTATCGAAGTCGAGTGGGTCATAGAGGGATCAACTCATGGTGTTCGTCTACGCCTCATTGCCGATATTTGCGTATATACTGATGTATATTTATGTTTTTATATTTGCGCATCTTCCTCATTCCAGGAGCTTGCATCTGTTGTAAAACATTTTCACCCATTCAGGGGTCCGTTATCAATAAAATGTATACTATTCAGCAATTTTGTTTGCCTGCTTAGCATCTATCTGTTTTGTTTGCGAAAAAGAACGCCGATGTTTTTGGTAAAATGCGCATACATAAACTTACTGGCCTAGGCCACTGATTGTTGAAACAAGGAATTACTGGAACATCGTCACAAGATGATAACCTTGATAGGTCCCTTTGAGAAGGGTATCTTGTCTGTTTGTTTATGTTGTTACAGGTAGGGCATATTCCAGACAGTACGCCATATGCGTTCCCAAGCAGGATGATTCCTTCCTTTCCAGCAAGTTCAGCAGCACCTCCCCGTGGAGTTTGAACATGAGATTGTAAGCATTGATATGTCTCCCCAAGCAGAGAAGATTCTCCCTAATCCGATGTATCCTGAAGGATCTTCGTTTCCCCCGCTGAGTCATATACTGAAGTGTGCAGCGCTCGATATTATAGACTGAAGTCTTCAGCGGAATTGAAATTCCCCGCAGAGTTGTACTCTCCCCTGTAAGCAGGATAATTCCTACTTCCCCAGCTGAGTTTGCAGATCCCCAAGAGAGCCGAGTCCTTGGAAGCCGTTCAGGCTGTGAGTGGTTTTCCCCAGTAGAGTGTTGAATAACTGATGTTGTATTTCCCCACCAGAGTCGTTATCTCCAGGAAAGTTGGATGCGAATGTAGTGTAGTTTATTTCTGCGATTGATATCGTTTCCTCGACAATTTATGGTTTGAATACCTGGTTGAGCGGGTTCAGGTTATTGCAGAACTTTGTTCCCCTGTAGCAGTCGGTTGAAGTTCGTTCCCCAGGCGGAATCCAATTAAGATTGGTGTGACTTTTTCTCCTCGGCGGGATGATTCCTTCCTCCACCAGAGTGGTTCTTTCTCCTTGACAGGAGGACTTTCCCTTCAGCATTTATTTTGCTGATGGGGTCATAGCATTTTGCATGATTGCATAGCATTCACCATAAACGCGTAGCATTTCCACCGTGTGGAGCATTGCGCCATTGTCAAACATATGCATATGAAACAGGAGCTAGGTCATTACCGTTCTTGTTTTGCAGGTGTTCCTCCGCAGAATGTTTTTCTCAAGACGATTCTTGAATTCCCCAGCGAAGGTGTGTGCTTAAGATGATTCTTAAAATCCCCAGTGAGGTCGCCAAAGTTGGTTGCTCAAGTTGATGCTTAGAGTCCCCAACAGAGTGATTGCTCGGGATGATTCCTGAAATCTCCAGTAGAGTTATTGGTTCAAGATGATTCTTGAAATTCCCGATGGATTTGTTTGTCCAAGATGATTCTTGAAGTCCTCAGCAGAGTTGATTCATCCAGAATGATTTCTGAAGCCCCGAAGCAAAGTTACTCGATAGTTCTCCAGAATCCCCAACGGAGATGTGTCATCCCCAGTAGGTTTGAACAGAGAAGTTGAGATTTCCCTTGAAGACTTGATGATTGAAGTCCGGCAGCGGTGCCAAAACCACTGACTTACTGATGAAGTCTAACCATGAGGTCAAAGTAGCTTGCCTAGCTGATGCAGGGTGCCTAACGGCAAAAGATGGTATACCCTTATGGGTTCATGATTGACCGAAGATTCCATTCCCGACTTACTGACGAAGTCCGGCTGACGCCCGAAAATTCCCTTGAATGCCCGACGGCATAATTAACTTGATTGTTAAAAAGTTCCTAATGACCTGATGAGTCCCGAGGAATTCTTCTGCAGCAGTGCCGCAGAATGCCTGACGGCAACATCAGCTATGTATCGCCGGTTGCCGAAGGGCCCGCGACCCCTTAATGACTTGAGGACAAAGGAGCTGCAGCGAAATCTGATGATCATCCTGATGGAGATTTGAGATTAGACCCTTCACCAATTACCGTGTGACCAATTCCCCAGCGGAGTTGTCGTACAACTGTCATGCTCAGTTTCAAAGATGTTCCTACCAATCAAAGTATCATTTACCTGTGCGGTTGGCAAATCACCCGTTATCGTGTAACCAGTGATCCCTCGATGATTTAAGGATGCAACGATATCAGATAAATTAGAGAATCATCCTGACGGAGATTCAGATCAGTATTTCTCCAGCTAGTTACCGTGCAGCTATTATTTCAGTTTCCGAAGATTTGTCCCCATCAGAGTACCGTATACTTGTGTAGTTGGAAAATTTCCGGGTTTGTTGGTATTCAACCGTCTTTCACCTTGATTGTTTGAGAGCCGTTCGCTTCTCACCCAGTCAGGTCTAAGCCGTTTGAATAGGGGCAGCTGTTGCACCCCAAAATTTGCCCAACATTTCTTCACCTAGCTCAGGTTTCATTTCATTCACATTAGCATTATCATTTGCATTTCATTGACATGTGTGCAGGAGATCAAGAGGTATGATTACCAATTAAGAGCTATACAAAACTATGAAGCTATCTAAGAATGTTATTCAAGTGTTCAAGGGTTGATATCCTTGTCAGAGAAGTTAAAAGATCCTCAGAGAGAGTGATTGAAGCCAAGTGTGTAGGTCTCTTAACTTGAGAGTTGTGAGAAGTCATCAGATGATTTTGAAGTCATGAAGATGGAATTGAGGTCTTGAGAGAGCTCATGAGAAGTGTTGAATATCACTTTGAGGCCTAGACAGGTCATTGTGCAAGATTAAGAAGCCTCAACCATGATTGGTGCAATTAGGGTTTGACTGGGTCAACCCTAAGTCAACTGATGAGTTGAAGAAGGTTGAGACCTAATTCAAGATCCATGTGATCATGGATTGATACATTGAGATGTTATAAGGATGATTCCAAAGTTAACTCATCATGATTGAAGAGTTTGAGAAGTTTCAGGCTAGGGTTTCTAAGGCTTGACAGTGTAAAATCCCCTAGTTTGACCCTTATCTTCAAGGCAATTTAACTCAAGATGTGATTGTCATCTCATCTTTCCCCCAACATGATTGTTGTAGAGCATGGTCTTAGCTTTAATTTGAGTGCTAGAAGTCCTTGATAGAATTTATAGAACTCAAGTTATGACTTTGTCAAGTTACAGGTCATCTGAGGTATGTGAATTTGGAGCTTGAAAGTTGTCCAACTTGCATGAAACGTTTGCCCTAGAAGTATGATTCCTATGAACTTTTGGTCAACATGAATGTTGTTCCTTATCCTCTTAGCTTTCTAGAGAGTACTAGAAGTCCTTGATAGGATTTGTAGAACTCAAGTTATGGCTTTGACAAGTCAAGGGTATTTTGGTCATTTGGAGATTATAGGTCATTTCAATCATAAGGCCATAACTCCTATTTGGAAGCTTCAAATGGGAAAATGTTCAACATAAAACTTGTTCAAAATGATGTTTTAAGGCTAGCCAAGATGTCATGAGAGCTTGGAATAGCTTGCTTCACAAAATCACAAAAATGGCCTAAAATAAGGGTGAATTTCAAATGGACCAAAGATGGAAATTGGGATTTTTGATCTACATGTCCAAACCAAGCCATATGACATACCAATTTGATTGTAAAACACATTTTAAGAACATTGACATTGCCACAATTTTGAATTGAGGGTTAATTTGAGGACTTTCTTTGAAAAGTGGTTACTTACATCATAAGTAACAATTGCCAAACCAATATGCAAGTAATAACCAAGGCTCCTTTCAATCCAAACACTTTCATAATCTCATTTGGAGAGAATTTGGATGAAAAGCATAATGAATAAAAGCTGATGCAAGGACTGTCTTGAGTATACCATGAGATTGGATTTTCAAGTGAAGTGAGATATTGAATTTCTCATTAGAGTGATCTAGAACTTTCTAGATCATTCATTCATGTTCTATATAAACATATGAAGGGATTCAGGGCCAAGGTTGGTGAGGATTGAGAGAGGAGAGTGAGATTGCATTTTGAGTTTGCACCTTGCAAATCAAAATCGGTTACAAGGTTTGAAGCCATTTCAATCCAAGATTTTGATCTCAGGAGCTTGCTCTAGCATTGGTGGATGATTCCATATGGAGAATTGAGCAAGATTGGTGAAGAATCGTGTGATAGCCATTGAAATTTTTCATCTGCAACTCAGAATCGAAATCAAGAATCCAAGCCATTTCAATCAAGTTTGTTGCATACAGAAGCTTGGTTATGCTCCATTGAAGGAATCTGGAAGCTCTTGAGGATTGATTTGAAGGTTTGAGGGCTCTGTTCAATCGATTTTAACAGGTATGTAATTCTCATTCCATGGCTTGATTTAAGCATAATCAATAGGAATTGTTAGCTTAGATGTGATGTAGGTTAGTGTGTGAAGCTTTCTGGTAGCAATTGGTTAGGTTTAGAGACATTAGGTTAGGTGCCACAATTTCTGTTCTTGATCGTATCTTGGTGGTTCTTGAGAGTTAACCCTAGCTAGATGGTGGAATCAAATCAGGATAACATGGTGATGATGTTAGACACTTTAATTTGAAGAATGGTGATGATTGAATCTTGAGCAGTTTCTGAGTTTTTGATCGTGTTTTGAGGATGGTGATGATTCAATAAGAATGATTGGTATGGTTGAAATCAGTGTGAAAAATGGAGTGGATTAGGGTTTTCAACTTTAAGTTTTGATGAGATATTGGAGGAATCCGATTGAGGAAGATGAAGTTCTTGGCTCTGTTCATCCATGGAGGTTCTTCCCTCCAGATTTTTGAATTGGGGAAGATGATGTTGTGGCCATTATATTAGAGGAGGACTTTGACTGAAGGCATAATCCAACGACCACGAATGATGGAGATTTTGTGAAGAATTCTGAGATAATACGAAACGCAACGTTTCATTTATTTGATGGTTTTGGGCTTAAGTCAGTAGTTGATACTCCCACCCCCCTTATGGCCCAGTCACTAAAATGAACTGAATTCATTTGCTATTTACACCACGCGCCTTTTATTTTCTCATGATTTTCTTTTTATTTTTCATTTTATTCATGGTTATTGGAAAATTCATAAATAATTGAAACATGACTCAATTAATTCCATTCTTTTTGCCATGGATTCATGATTGAATCTAGTTTTTTTTAGATAAAAAATATTAATATTCCATGCATTTTATGATTTTATGGGCATTTTTACATTTTAATTGACATCAAAATAATCATGGTTGATGCTTGATTTTGTTGAATTTGGTTTGATCATGTGATGATGATTCTTGCCCTGATTTTTGTGTGTAGCTAGCATAGATGTACATGTTCCCCCTAGATGTTTCTCACATTTTTGTGATGAATGTAAGTGGTAGTTCTAGGTTGAAACTTTAAGAGCTCCATTTTTAGGGTTTATGGTTGATACCTTGTGATTTAGAATTTATTTATAGAACTTGGTGGATGATTCAACCTCTGATTTTTGTATGGTAGATTCATGATTGAATTAGGATCCCTTAGGAATTTTTGTAGGAGTTTCCAATGTAGTTTACTATTTTTTGTTTGATTTTACTTTAGTACTAAGCTTTAGATGATTCTGAGGCACCAATTCAACTAGAATGACTTCTTTAGTTCCCTTAGATTAGGGTTTTGTCTCTCTTGCTCTTGGTTGAGGATGAAAGCAAGTTGAAGATGCATTGGAGTGCTTGAAGAAGCTTGGATGTGAAGATCTCCCCTTCTTTTGGTGTAGTGTTGGTTAGGTGTTAAGATTAGGGTTTGTAGGCAGAACTTCTAGATAGATTCTCTTCCTTCATAAACATGGGAGATGTTGATCACTTCCATTCTTCCCTATGATGTAAGGTCCCCTTGTAAAGGCCTCATCCCTCCTTTGGTAGGATGTGTGGCTCTTTGCAAGTTGGTAGAACCTTTGAGGGTCCCTTTCTCTGATGATAGGATGCTTAGTGGTGACCTTTGGTCTTCACTCTGCTACCAATCATCCAGACTTTGCTCTTGATAGATGAATCTTTCTCCCTTGCTAGAGGATGGAGTTCCTTGTTAGAAGGTTGAAGATGCTAGAGGTTGCCACTCCCCTGTGTTTGGAGATTACCCTTAGAAGCTGAAGCTTGTAGATGAAGAAGAGCAAGTTGATACTTGTAAGGAGGAGAGAGCTGAAGCTTGAAGGTTCAGAAGAACAAGTTGACACTTGTGAAGAAGATCAAATTGAGATTGAAGAAAGAGCTGAATCTTGAGGAAACAAGTTGATACTTGAGTTTAATGCATTAAGTCCCTGAAGGAACAAGTTGATACTTGATATTAGGAGTGAAGCCTGAAGGTGGGGTTTACTGTGGAGTTGTGGCCTGAAGAAGAAGGAATAAGTTGATACTTATGTTTGATAGTTTAGAAGCTTGAAGGATCAAGTTGACACTTGCTATTGAAGATGAAAGCTTTAGAGAGCAGTTGCAGGCTGAGGACTGAACTGCTGTCAGAAGATTGATTTGCTGTGAAGCTGTGGGAGTGGTTGATCTGCTTCCTTTCTTGTTTGTTTGCTTTCTGTGCAACTGTATTGGTGTGACTTGTTTGATTTGCTTGAGGCATTAGAATAAGTCCATGTTTAGATTGTGTTAAGCTAGGGGCATGATTTCACTAGAGGTTGAGTTGCTCCCTCTGCTTGTATTTTTACTGTGTGGCTTTGCTTGCGGGTATTCGGTGGAGCCCAGCTCCCTTGCCTATGTGGTTTGTTATTTGCTTGATGGCATTTTATTTCACTTCTTCTGTATGATTGCAGTTATTATATTTTGCTTGATAGCGTGTTATTTCCTCTGTATGATTACAATTATTCATATCTGACTTGAGGTCGAGACGAGCTTGTGGAGGCTGATGCCCCACACACATTTCCTCCCTCACTTGCATTGCATGCATTTTACAGTCGTTTACTGTTTACTATTTAAGCTGATGCTTTATCTGTTTCTGTTTATCATTGACCTGATCCCATAGGAATCTCATTTCCTTTAATAAGGAAGTGATGATTAGAACTTTAGGTTGAAACCTATGCATGATAACTTCTAGGGGTTCCCTGTTTCAAACCTCAACCATAGGATGAATCCTTGGAATGACAACATTAAGACTTGATAGTCTCCCCTTAGTTGAGCCTGTTCTCTCTTCTCATATCAAAACAAATTAAAATACAGTAATAAAGGTTAACTGACGCCGTACGTTACGAGCCTTAAGCTATCTGAGAAAGGATTGTTGGAGAGTTTCTTTTCAACAGACTGGATGTTTAGTATGGCACCCTTTGGGTGACATGCGACGCATTCGCTCTCAGGTCATAGTCTCTAGTGCGATATTGGTTGCAAACATCCATAAAAAACAGTTCTTTCGTAAAAGACAGAAAACCAACTTCAAACATTTTTCCCGGTGGGCCCATAATTCAAAGGAAGCTTTTTTGAAGAAAAGAGTGTCGTTAACTCTCAGTTCTACCGCAAACGGTAACGCCTAAGTCTCCAAGGGTCGAGCTGCGTACACCAAACTGCTGGAACTGTTTGTTAACCCTACTCGATAAAACAGATGAATCTGAATTCCCGTAATCCGTATTATCCCGAACTACGTAAGCTCTGATCTCTCATACCTGTTGAGAGTACGTAGGCACAATACTGATGTATTGGCAAGCCACCTTCTCCGTAACCCGTAGTTAGGCGAACTACGTTGACTCTGATTTCTCATTCTCTGATGAGAATACGTAGGCATAAAGTGCGACACTTTGCCGAGTCATTTTCTTTTCTTTTCAGACCAGCCTTGATAGGTAGATAGTAAAACCAACCCGTCAGATAAACACAACAAGCGTGGATCCCATCGAGTACGATGGACTTGAGGGGTGCTAATACCTTTCCCTTACGTAACCGACTCCCGAACCCAGACAACGGTTGCGATGACCTTGTCTTATACCTTTTCGTCAGGTTTTTCCGATCGTTTCCTTTCCCGTTCTGAGGGATAAATAACGAAAGGTGGCGACTCTTCTGTTTTGTCGGCACCTTATTTTCGCGGTAGCGACAGATGTCTAGTTTTTTTTGGACATTTTTATTTTATTTTTTCGTTTCATTTTGTATTTTAAAACAAATTAAATGTTGGAGCTGTTTTATTTGATTTAAATTGCAGTTCTGTTCTTTCTTGATTTTATTTCCATGTTTAAACTTCTTATTTTTGCATGAGTTTTTTTTAGCATTGTATTAACATGTTAATTGATCTTTGGATATTTTTTTCATAATTTTTAAGTGTTGTTTTCTTTTGATTTGAATTGCTTTTTGTTCCCTCTCCATTTCTACTTTTGTTTGGGACACTCTTGGTGTTTGCCCTCTGTTGGGGCATTTCCCTTTTGATTCTTAATTTCCCCTTTTGACCCCTGGTCCCTGATACCTTAGGGGTCCTTTGAGATTTTATTTGGCATTTTTAGATGCATTTTCATATTTTTCATGTATTTTGCAAGTTGCTTGTGTTTGTGTTGTTCTCTCTTGAGTGCCTTTGCTTGTTTGGCTTGGTTGGTGACTTTGGAGCTTGCTTGGCTTGGAATCCTTTTTGGGAGGTCTTCTGGACTTGGTGTAGATGCTGTGACTTGAAGATTGGAGCTTGAAGTTGAAGCTTTCTTCTCTTTTAGGAGCTTTTTTAGGAGCTTAGGAAATTAGGGTTTTCGGAAGTGCCCTTAGAATTAGTCTTTCTTGTTCTTCAAACATATAATGCATTGCTTGCTTCTATTCAATCCAATGATGCATAGTCATCCTTGGGAAGCTCCATCTCTCCTTTGGAGGGATGAGTGGTATGCCCAAGTGAGTAGAACTTTGAGGATACCTTTCCATTTCAATGTTAGATCTTGATGATTTCCTTTGGTTGTCATTAAGTTTCTTAACATTGCAACTTGATCTTGATGTGTGATCCTCTTCTTGGAGTGTGCTTGATGGAGCTTGAAGATTGATGAAGCTTGAAGATAGGAGCTAGCTTGAGGATGAAGTCTTTTGCTATCAACTGTGCTGTCTAGAGCTGCTGCTGTTGAGTATTGAAGTTGCTGTCTGCTGAGGACTGTTGTTGCTGCTTTCTCTGCTTCTTTTCTTTTGTCTGTTTGCTTGTGTTGATTACCCTCAGGTTTGAGGTGGAGCTTGTCTCCTCTTGCCTGTTGTTTTCTCCTTTGCCTCACTGGTACTATTGCATAGCATGTTGTTTACTGTTTACTGCTTGCTTTCCTTTGCTGTTTCCCCTAGGATCTCTTCCTCTGTGCAAGAGGGAATTATGACAGACATTAGGTTTTGACCCATGCATGATAACATTAGGTTAGTTTCCCTTTCAACCCTAGGATTTTTAGAGCGTCTTTCTCTTCTCATCTCAAAACAATTCAAAAACACAGTAATAAGGTTAATTGAAGTCGTATGTTACGAGCCTTAAGCTATTTGAGAAAAGGTTGGTGGAGGGTCTCTCTCTAGTAATCTGACTATTTAGTGTGGTACCCTTTGGGTGACATGCGACGTAGTCACTCTCCGATCATAGTCTCTAGTGCGACAAAGATTGCAAACATCCTAAAAAACAGTTTTTGTGTAAAAGACTGAAAACAAACATTCAAACTCTTTTTGTCTGCTTGGACCCGTAATCAGGAGAACCCTTTTTAGAAGGAGATAAAAAACTGTCAGACAAACTTGTGTCTTCCGTAGCCCGAACTACGTTTGCTCTGATCTTTCATGCCGTATGAAAGTACGTAGGCATGAGATGCGACATCTCGGCGAGCAACCTTCCCCCTTAACCCGTAGTTAGGCGAACTACGTTGACTCTGATTTCTCGTTCAAGACGGGAATATGTAGGCATAAAGTGCGATACTTTGCCGAGTCATTTTCTTTTCTTTTTAACCCAGACCTTTAGAGTAGATATAATAACATACCCTAGATAGAAAACAAGCGTGGATCCCGTCGAGTACGACGGACGTGAGGGGTGCTAATACCTTCCCCTTGCGTAACCGACTCCCGAATCCAGGATTTGGTTGCGATGACCATTCCTTTCCCTCTTTGCGTTAGGTTTACTCTGAGCATTTCCTTTCCCTCTTGTGGGATAAATAACGCACGGTGGCGACTCTTCTGTCATAGCCGGCGCCGATTTTCGCAGTAGCGACAATGTGAATACCCTGAGGCGTGACTGAGATCCTGTTGGAATCCAGCAGAGACTGAACTTGGCTTCTAAGCACCTTACAGTCTTCAATTGAATGCCCTTGTGCCCCATCATGGTACTCACAGTGGGCGCTGACATCGAAGCCTGGCGGATATGGAGGAATCTCTGGATTAATCTTCTTTGGCCCTATCAACCCACCTCTGATCAAATCCGGCAACAACCGACTGTACGATACTGGCAACTGAGTAAATTCCTTTCTGGTTTCCTTGGTTTTCGTCTAGCGTGCTGACGCAGTTGATGATGGTACAACTGTTGACTCTAGTGAGAAACAGATACCTGATACACAGACCCAACAGGCTACTAACTCTGAACACTCGAAGTATCCGAAAACTGAATATGTGGTACAGGAGATTCCGGGATCACATCAGTTCCTCTTTCCCATTCTTCCTGAGAACTAACAACTGATTCATTCTCATCAACTGAAATATAGGGGATGTTTCGAATCTTTCTGCTCTTGAGTCCACTCTCAATACGTTCACCCATTATCACCAAGTCAGCAAAGTTTGACATTCCACCACTGATCAAATTGTCAAAGTAATGGCCTTTCAAGGTACCCAATAATATATCAACCAACTCTGTGTCTTGAAGTGGGGGTTGAACACGAGCAGCTAACTCTCTCCATCTCTGCACATACCCTCTGAAGGATTCATTGTCCACTTAAGATAATTCTTGCAATTGCACGCGACTAGAGGCCATGTTGAGATTGTAGTTGTACTGCTTCACAAAGGCATTGGCTAAATATGACCATGATCGGATGCAACTACTTTCCAACTGCATATACCAACTCAACGATGCTCCACTCATACTGTCCTGAAAACAGTGAATCATAAGCTGATCATTGTGGACATGTGAGGTCATTTTTCTGCAGAACATTACCAAATGCTGCTTCAGGCAACTATCCCCTTTGTACTTCTCAAAATTTGGCGTCTTGAACTTCGGAGGTATCATAAGACCTGGTACCAAACACATGCTCGAAGCATTCAGATTAAGAGTATTCTGACCCATCAGGGCATCAAGCTTTTCATCCAATATACGACATTTTTCCATAAACTCAACAGTCCGTGAGTCCTTAGCATTAATCTTAGGAATAACCCTCTGAACATCTGGCACAGAGAAATTGAAGCTCTGATAGTCTGTGTCATGAAGAGAAGATGAATCTCTACCTCTGGCAATAGTATGTTCTTCAACAGGAATCGACACAGGCTGAGCTTGAGCAACATTGTTCACTGGGGTCCTCCGAATACCGGCCTCTCCTCTAATCATAGTTGTCATAGCTTTCACGAGTTGATCTAACTGATTCTTCATCAATTCAAACTCTACCCTTGTAACAACCAAATTCTGCTCTCTTGAGTTCATGATTCTTCCAGAAGCTAATTCAAGTCTAATGCGAATATCGGGAAATCAACTACCGAAGCAGACAAAAGATGGGTGAGCTCCCCGTTCCAGCTAAGGATGGATATGCAAAATGAAACGCAAATGCAAAACAATGCTAAATGCAAAATGCTAATGCACACACAAGGGATCAAGACTGTTGTGCTGTAGACTGAGAAAGATCAAAGCTCTGCTTCAGCAAGAACATAACACTGCTTCGATAGAAACCAACTGATACCAATAATCCAGATTCAAACTGTAGAGAAAACCGGGTAATCTGAAGGTAAAAGTTTCCTGCATAACCCCAGTCCGACTCACAGGTATGGACCTATTCACTAATAAGGTATGGCATCCTATGCGTTCATCAGCATCACAGACTTTCAAGAAATGATGATACGTTCACCATTTCTGGTTTGGCATCATCATCTCCTGAAGAGGCCTTACTTAGCTTACTCACAAATGATCGGTTCCCAGAGTCGACAACCCTCAGATCCAACATCCCGTCGAGCCCTAAGGGCCAGAGGAGAAGTCATCAAAGAGAATCTCGTCTGAGTGTGAATTTTATGGGAAACTGTACCTGCTAAGCAAGCAAGCCCCCCACTAATCTCCACTACTAATGCTAGGTTTGTACTCAAGCCCAGGTCCGGCATATCACTCATCAAAACTTCCCACCGCATAGCACATCAATAATGATACAATGCGGGAAAATAAATTGCGGAAGTAAATGAAGCACATATATACAACACCCAAAGATAAACAAACAAGCACTAGGATTGACTCGCATAGGGAACCAGAGTCCCCAGCAGAGTCGCCAGCTGTCGCAACTGCGAAAAACACCTGGAGGAAAACAGAAGAGTCTCCACCTTTCGTTATTTATCCCAAAGAGAGGGAAAGGAAACGATCGGAAAAACCTGACGAAAAAGGGAAAGACAAGGTCATCGCAACCATGTATGGATTCAGGAGTCGGTTACGCAAGGGGAAGATATTAGCACCCCTCACGTCCGTCGTACTCGACGGGATCCATGCATTGTTGTCTATCTAAGAGTGTGTTGAAACTATCTACGCTAATGGTCAAGGGACAAAAGAAAAAAGATAGGAGACTCGGCAGAGCATCACAGCTTTGTGCCTACGTATTCCCTCATGCAATGGGAAAGTCAGAGTCAACGTAGTTCGGCTAACTACGGGTGAAAGGGGGGAAGGTTGCCTGCCAAGACATCGCGTATTGTGCCTACGTACTTTCATCTAGTATGAAAGATCAGAGCAAACGTAGTTCGGGCTAACAAGACCACAAGTTGGTTCAAAAGTTTTTAGGCCCGAGCAGGGTTAACAAGTAGTTCTAGCAGTTGGTGTATGCAGCTCGACCATTGGAGACTTAGGCGTTACAGTTTGCGGTAGAACTAAAAGTTAACAACACTCTTTTATCTGAAAAGATTTTCCTGATTAAGATCCCAAAGGATGAAAAAGGTTTGAAGTGTTTTTGTGTTTTTTAGAGAAGAAGTGTTTTGAACTTGAGTGTTTATAATGTATGTTGTACTAAAGTCTAAAACCTAGGATTGAATGTGTCGCATATCGTCCTAAGGACGTATACTAAACACTCTAGGCAATTGAGAGGTAACCGCTCAATCACCATTTCCCAAGTATAAGGCTCATGGCACAACATCCATTATCTTTATTAAGTGTGTTAAGATTGTATGAAGATGAGAAGAGAAGGAAGGACCACTAATGGGAGACTAATCAATCATAAAAGTTATCATGCAAAGTGGACTTAAAGTTGGGATACAAAAGGAAACTACCTAATGTTAACATGCATGGTTAAGCACCTAATGTCTATCATAACCTCAAAAGGTTAGAGAACTTATAGGGAGCATGGCAAAGAAAAGCAAAAGAAGAAGAAGAAGAAGAAGAAAGAACATGAAAATGTAAACATGCAAACATAGAATGCACAAGTAAGAATGAAAGTGGGAGGAAAATAGTGTGTGGCAGTAGCCTCTACAAGCTCATCTCAACCAAGCATGCATATGGGAATGCAAGAAAAGAAGAGAGAAACAAATGCAAAAGATGATATCAAACAACAAGAAGAAACCACACAAAAATGCACCAAAAGTGGGATGAAATGACCTAAGTCAAACAACATCAACCACAAGTGCCAAAAACCAAACCAAATGAAATGAAAAGAAGCTCAAAACAAAAGTGAGGATGGGAGGCCATATGAGGACAACAAGGAACTCATAATATGCACTCAACCATAAGCATCACCAACAAAGTGCAAAAGAAGCACAAAGGAGTCCTCATGAATTCATCATTTTAGGTATGCTTCAAGTACCTCCTAAGGAGGGACTAAGATGCCTTAAATGAGACTCCAAAGTCACGGGTCAGAATGGGAGATAAGAGAAGAGAGATCAAAAGCAAAAGCAACCAATCAAAGAAAAATGCAAGCAAAAACACAAGGGAAAGCAAGCATGCATCACTTAGAAACCCTAATTAAAATATCAAAAGAAAACAACCAAATGATCAAGCAAAACAAAATGTTATGACCTAAAAATAAGCAATCATCCTCCTTAACATGTTAGCAACATGAATCAAAAGGCATTGAGGGCTCAAAGGATCCATAAATGTCATCTCCAAGACAAACTAGGTCAATGTGTATGTATGAACCTCCCTTGGAGGTAACTTGACTTGCAAGTTACCTCAAAATCAGGAAAATGGTTCAAAAATGATCAAATAAAATGCAAACAGCACCTAAACTTGTTGGCAAACAGAAGCCAAAAGATCACAATCCAAATGAATTCACAACACCGCCAAAGAAATTGATTCACAAGGGTGTTCCATTGTGAATGAGGATTGTCGAGGGTCAAATGAAATGCAACAAAAGTCAATCCAAAAGTCAACCAACAGGGGCAAAATGGTCCTAAAAAATCATCAACTCATCATGGACATGAGAATGAATTTTTAGTCATTGGATCAAAAGGAGATGGAAGAAACAAATCAAAAATAAACACATGTTAAGAATTAATCCAAACCAAAATACCTCCAATTAATAATTCCTTTTTTTAATGAAAAATAATCCAAAAAAATAAAATAAAAATTCTAAAAATAAAAAGACATTTCAAATTGTCCAGAAAATATTTTTGAGGAATTTTATTAATTGGAGATACATTTTATTTTGAATTAATCCTAAACAATCACAAAAATAAAATGAAAATAAAATAAAACAAAAAGAAATAAATCCACGGTGCAAAAAGTAGCCCAATAACATGTTAAAACAAGCTGGGCCCAAACAGGGGGTGCAGAAAGCATCAGAGGCCCAATCCAATTCAAAATTCAGTTAACCAGCGAGAAGCAATCTCAGCCATACAATGACATTACCAGTCACACAATCCAAAGGTCTAGAAAAAGACATGCATGCAGTCAACATTAGAATATAAAAAACAATTAAATCACAGCCATCAGATCAAGGCAGTCAAACAATCCAACGGCTGGGAAACAGACCAATGAAACGCGTCGTTTCATTAAAAGCACAATCAACCAAATCTCCACCACAAATTATGATTACTAAACAACCATCCAAGGGTCCACATGCTGCCACGCCATAAATGAAAACCAACACAAACATGAGATCAAATAAGGACCGTCAGATCAAGGTCCAGTAAAACAATCAAACACAGATCCAACGCTCACAAGTAAGCCACGTAGTCATCTTCCACATTCAAACCTGAAACAAGGGAGGGAAAACCAGACGGTGGCCGGATTCCCTCCGGTCATCTTCTCTGGCCACGACGAACAGTGGCCAGTTAAAAAAACTCATGAAACACCAAAATTCTTACACCAATCAATTCCTCATGCTTCACACAACTCAAATCCAAGGTTTAATTTAACTTTCAGTCCATGAATAAAGAAAATTGAAGCCAAACAGAAAACACATGTCATATTAAAATGTTCACAAACAACACTCAATTGCATCCAGAATCTAAGCATGAAGTTCATACATTACAACAACACAAAAATGGCAAGCTAAATCATCATGGATCAAGAGAATTTTGGAGTTGTAGCTTACCTAGTGGAGAGCTTCCACTGAGCCTTGTTCCTTGATGAAGCTTAATGAAAACCAACCAGAATCACTCCTTGATCTTCACTGAATCCTTAGATGTGCTTAATTCTCCTTTAAACGTGATGAAATTCCAAAAACGATTTTGACTTTTCTCTCCTTTTTTCAAACTGTTTTCTCAGCAATTTTCGATCTAAAACCTCTTCGGATGGCTTGTGAATGATCCTGAAGTTAAATATGATGGACTTGGAGGGAATTGAGGTCCAATTGCAGTGGTTTTAGGTCCAATTGAAATCCAAGAATTTTGCACATGGGGCTTCATGAATGTGCACGAAAACTGAGCTGCAAGCCTTAGAAATTCACTCATTTAGCTTGCTGGGATCTCATATTGATCAAATGGATAATATTCAAGCCTTGAATTGATCAAATGGCTGAGATTTGATTACCAATTTTTCACTTGAAATGGCAATTGAAAAACACATGAAAATGGTACCAAAACTAAAATCCATTGTGTGCATCTTGTTTGTTATATCTTCGGCACTCAAAAAATGCATAAGGTTGGTACAAAATGATCCAAAATCAATTAATTCCATTTTCTCCTTTTAAGCTTTTCTTCATGAAAAAGTCACACACCAATTCTTCAATCCAAGCCAAATCCATGACTCTTTAATGTTTTTTTGAGTAAATGACCCCATTTGGATCACATTTTATGTTGGAAAGATTTTCATTTGAAGTGTGCAAGATAGTGAAATGGACCTATAATGAAAACGACCTGTAATCTTACTTTCCAAAAATACCCATGCCTTGCAAGCCTCATAACTTGAGTTCTACAAATCAGATGAAGGACTTCTAGTACTCTTTGGAAAGCTAAGGTCATGAGGAACAACGTTCATGTTTGAGTCAAATCAAGGTGAAACATCCTTCTAGTTCAAAAGTGGCTTGGAAGTTGGTTGACTTTTGTTGACCAAAATCACATTCATCTGAGGACCTGTAACTTGCCAGCATCATAACTTGAGTTCTAGAAATCAGATGAATGACTTCTAGTACTCAAAATAAAGCTAGAAACATGCTCTACAAGTTTCATGTTGGGGTAAAGATGAGATGAAACGTGTATCTTGAGATAAGTGGTCTTGAAGTTGGGCACTAAACAAGGGATTTTACACTGAGAACCCTAATTTTTTAACTCCTCACACTCTTGATTCTTGATGAATTGATCTTGAAATGACATATTATGCATCTCAACACAAAATTCCATGACCATAGAGACTTGGAATTAAGTCTTAATCTCCTTCAATTTCATAATTGACTGAGGGTTGACCAGATGAAAACCCTAGATGCAACACTCTTGACTGTGGCTTCTTCCACATGACACAACAACTTGAACAAGCTCTAATATGGCTCTCAAAGCACTCAATGAGCTTTCTCAACATCCCATATCCATAATCATGAATTCACAATCCTCTTATGATCTTCAACTGGTCTCCAAGTTAGAAGATATTTTATATACACCCATCAATTCTTTGACCACTTCTTGGTGCCTTGATGACCACTTATGCTTGAGTAAAACCCCTTGCTTAGGCTCAACACTCTGGTGACCTTCTCTGGCTAGACACACCTCTTGATCCCCTTCTAAATGAACAATGATATGCAATGCAAATGCTAGAACAATACAAAGAAACAAAAGCCAACTAAAGAAAAAGGTTGGGCAAATTTTGGGGTGCAACACTTATAGGTCACTACCATCTTCTGCACAATCTTCTTAATATTCTTGTTAGCTGCCTCAATAGCGCCATTCATATTCGGATGAATGGAGAATAATTGTGATGCTCAATCTTGAAACCCTGATGTTGCACCCTAAAATTTGCTCAACCTTATTCCTTGGATTTATGTTTCATCATCATTAGCATTTGCATATAGAGTCATGTACATAGACTAACCATCTGCATAGCATAAGCATAGCAAGTCAGTCAACAGGGGACCAATCATTATTCTCATCTCTAGAGGCCTATCAAGAGGTTATTATCCCAATTCAATCTCATTCAAGTCATCAGGAAAGAATTTGAAAGCAAAGAGTTCAGCAGATCAAGCCTTGGGATCATCTCCTAGCTGAGGGTATCTGAGGGTCAACAAGAGGGTTATGAGCTGTGGATTGAAGGTATGGAGAGCATCTAGACATCTTGAGAGACTTATAAAGTCATTTGGAGAAGAAAACAAGTCATTGATGAAGGCACAAGAGCTATAGTTGAAGACAGTCAACTAGGGTTTCATCTGGGTCAACCCTAGGTCAACCCTAGGTCAATTGACTGACTTAAGAGGGCATTCAAGGTTATTGGAGAGATGTGGGGATCAATATTGAACATATGAAGAAGGATATGGAGATATGACAAGGAGAATTCAAGAGAAATTAAGGAGAAGAGGAGTTACTAAATTAGGGTTTCTCTGTAAAATCCCCTAGTTTAGGTCAAATTTCCAAGCAAGATAAGTCAAAATGCTAGATTCAAATGGCTTCTTGGCCAACATGAAACTTGTAGAGGATCTCAAGACCTTTAATTTGAGTGGTGGAAGACTTCAAGGAGATTTATAGAACTCAAGTTATGGTCCTTACAAGTTACAGGTCATCTGGGGTGTCTGAACTTTTGTCTGTGAAAGTGACTTGACTTCCAAGCTAGTTTTGCCCCTCAAGGAGATTTCAAATGAATTCTTGGTCAACATAAGAATTGTTCCTCATTGTCTTAGCTTTCTAGAATGGTATAGTATGCCTTCATATGATGTGGAGAACTCAACTTATGGTCTTGACAAGCAAAGGGTATTTTGGGCATTTGTGAATTACAGGTCATTTTAACCTATGTCCAAAACTCATACAAGGAGGCCTCAAATGGAAAAACTTACAACATCAAACTTGCTCCAAATGGGATTTTAAGTCTAGAAAGAAGGTCACAAGTTATTGGAGAAGCCCATAGCATGGAGTTGCATGATAGGTCAAAATATGAACTAAAAAGGCTTATAAAGTGAATAATTTCAAGTTGGAAAATGGTTTGGGAGATTTACAAGTCCAAATGGAGACTTCCAATATATGATTTTGAATGGAAAAACAATTCTAAGAACAATGGTTCACCCACTTTTTTGAGTTTAGAAGGAAAAAATGAAGTTATCCATGGTTGCTTATCATTTAAGAAACATAATCAAAAATGGATCAAAATTTGAAAACAAGGGAATGTGCAAGATGGATCTAGAATGTTCATTTGGGGTCTATATATTCATGAAAGGAGAATTTGGCAAGGGTTGGCCTCATTTGCACCAAGAATTCCACATAATTTCTCACACTTTTTCATTGGAGTTTCATTACAATTCTCTCAAAACCTTCACCAACTTTCATCATAATCAATTCAATTTCATTCCATCATCATCATAGATCATAATTGAAGCAAGTTTCTGGTAGTTATCATCCATTTTCGAGTGCTTTTCTCAAGATCATCAAAATTACAAGTTCAAGTGGATTGCATGATTCAAGCAAGGAACCTCCAAGTTTGTGCATACAGAATTAAGTTCCTCAAGGATTGATCAAGATTCAACACTTAAAAGCTTCAGATCCACATTCTCCATAGCTGTTTGCAAGATTTTGCACAAGGTAAGTTTTCAATCACACAGCTCGATTCAGTTAGTTAGGCATGATTTTGTTAGTGTAGAATTGATCTAGGTGGTTAGGAGATTAGTTTAGATGAATTTGGAGTGATTTGGAGTCCATTGTTAGCAGGTACCATAAACTGTTTGGATCAATATCTCTTATGTTAATGCACTAGAATGTTAGTTGGATTGATCAGGTTAATCACCATGATGCATAGAGCAGTTTAGGATAGGTTTGAGAGAGAATTATCTTGGTGCATCTCAGAGTAATCTCATGATAACCAGAGTTTGATGCGCGCGGGTTTGGTGTTGTGGTGAGTTTCAAATTGATCTAAGGCCATAGGATTATAGAGGAAGAAATTCTGAGCAGATTTCATGTTTACATCATGAGGATTCATTGCGTGTGGAGTGAGAACGGTTTGGTGTAAGGTAGCTCGTGCATGAGCTCGCATGGCAGAAACCCTAGGTTTCAGGTTGAATGAGGAAGAAGACGAAATCGTGGCCCTTCGTTTGGTGTATGACTCTTGACTTTTAGAGTGATCCAATGGCCTATATTCAATCTGAATTGGAGGGAGATTACCCTGGCCCTAAACGCACCGTTTCATTAATTGAAACGGGCGGGCCTCAGATGATTGTGTTATTCCCACCCCCCTGTGGGCCCAAAACCATTTTCCAGCGTGTTTTCGCTGCTTTTCTCACCCCCAGCTGATTCCCTTTTGTTTTTTAATTCTGATGGTTGATTGGGCCCAGTGTGAAACGCTACCAACACCCCCCTTTATGAGGCCCATCCAATAATGAACTGGGGCGAGTTACTTTTCATACCCCCTCTTGCTCATTTTAATTCATTTTAATTTTTCTTATTTCATTCTAATTTTTGCCATTTTTATTAAATCATAATAAATTCATAAAAAATGTTTTTTAATCCATTCTTTTTACCATATTTTCATTAAAATGTCTAGAATATTATAGGAAAATAAAATTTCATTTTTAGTTTTATTTCATATTTTTTACATATTTTCTAAATAAATAGCATAATAAATAGTTACATTTCATGCATCATTTTAATGATTTTTGTTCTCTCACATGCTTTAATATTTTTTGATCATTCTTTTCATATTGTTTAGATGAGATGTTAAGCTTGTAGAAATATTTTAGCTCCCATTTTTAGAGGTTAATTTTAGGTGATTAATAAATGCTTGAATATCATGAACAAAACTAGGGTTTTTTAGGTGACAACTTAGGAAGTTCAATTTTCTCCCTTAGGACTTAGGGTTTGAATAGGTTAGTTATGGGACTATAGGGGCTATGGGTAGCTATTAGATCCCTTAGAGAAAAGTTAGGATTCCCCTACTGCTACTATTACTGTCTGTATATCTGCTGTCTGGTGTGGTGTGCCCTCTGGGGATTGTTGATTGTTTGATTGGGTATTGGGTTTGTCTGGGGCCCTGGGGAAGCTGAAGATTTGTGGAGATGAAGCTATTGGAGATTCAAAGATTGAAGATCAACTATCAGAGTTGAGGAGGAGTTTCTTGCTGGCAGATGCTGAGGAGACTAGGGTTTAGGAGCTAGGCAGAGCTCTAGGTTAGAATGATTGTTTCTCAAACATGGATTGCCTTGTCTGCATCCATTCTTCTCTGTGATTCAGAGTCTCTCTAAGACACTCACCCCCTTCCTTTGGAAGGCTTGGTGATAGTGTCTATGAGATAGAACTCTTGAGAGAAAATGTCTCTTGTGTTAGAAGCAGTCTGTTCACCACCTTTGGTAGTCAGCTTATTGCTTAACACCCAATTCACTCTTGTGACTGATCCCTCATCCTGGAGGTTTGAGCTTGAAGAAAAGCCATTGCAGATGGAAGACTGATGATCAAAGCCCTTGTCTGAAGGCCATGAAGATGGAGATTGATGCTTGTTGAAGCCTGTAGCTGATTGGAGATTGCTTGAAGCCAGTTGTTGACTCAGAGCTGCTGATGCTGTTTCTTTTGCTGTTGTATTTCATTGCTGATGTATTGATTGGTTTTCTGAACTGTATTGTTTGCTGTTTACCCTGCTGGGTTGAAAGTGAAGCCTGTTCACTTTTGCCTATTGTTTTCTAGGTTTGAGGTTGAGTGGGACTCCCTTGCCTCGCTTGTATTGCTGCATCCATGCATTTTACTGTTTTACTATATATATCTGATATTGTTTCTGTTTCCGTTTATCCCGTAGGATCTCTGTTTCTCTCTGTGCAAGAGAGGAGCATGATAGACACTAGGTCTTAACCCATGCATGATAACATTAGGTTAGTTTATTTCCCTTCGCAACCGTAGGTTAGAGTTCTGTCTCTTTCTTTCTCAAAACAAACAGAAAAAACACATAAAGATTTCAAACACAATAAAAGACACTTCTTCCGTAAAAGAATGTGAACTCATCAAGACGTCATTTTTGTCCTCTTGGACTGTTAATCAGAAAAACCTTTTTCAGAAGGAATAAAATCAATCAAGGACAAGCTTGTGTCGTACGTGGCCCGAACTACGTTTGCTCTGATCTTCCATGCTGTGTGGAAGTACGTAGGCATAGGATGCGATATCCTAGCGAGCAACCTTCCCCTCCTTTCCCGTAGGTAGGCGAACTACGTTGACTCTGATTTCTCGTTCCAGACGGGAATACGTAGGCATAAAGTGCGATACTTTGCCGAGTCATTTTTATTTTTCATTTTATTTTCTTTTTAACCCTTGACCTATAGTTTAGATAGAATAACAATCCATACCCGAAAACAAGCGTGGATCCCGTCGAGTACGACGGACGTGAGGGGTGCTAATACCTTCCCCTTGCGTAACCGACTCCCGAATCCAGGTTTTGGTTGCGATGACCATACCTTTCCCGTGTTGTGCGAGGTTTACTCGGAGCGTTTCCTTTCCCTCCCGTGGGATAAATAACGCACGGTGGCGACTCTTCTGTTCAGCCGGCGCCGATTTTCGCAGTAGCGACAGCTGGCGACTCTGCTGGGGATCCAACGTCTCCTGGCTGCTAAGGACTGCGATGGTTCTTATGCATTTGGGATCCAACGTCCCTTGAGAGAGTCAATCCTAACGCTTGTTTTCCCGTCGAGGATTTTGTATGGAGTTATTTTATATTTCTAACCTTCTATTTTCAGCTTTATATATTGATTATTGTTGCTGTATCTGGGGTGTGACGGGTGTTCTGATATTGAGAGATAAGCCGGACCTGGGCTTGAGTGCACCTAGAATTAGAGTAGAAATTAGTGGGCGCCCGCTTGCTTTGCTTGCTTTGGTGTCCCATGAAATCTACACTCAGACGAGGTTCCTCTGGTTGGCCTCCTGCCCCTTCCTTTGGTTGGCGTGGGTTGCTGGTTAGTTGGATTGTCGACTCTGGGGACCGATCATTTGGAAGTTGGCTGAGTGAGGCCTCTTCAGGAATTGATGATGCCACTCCTTCTGGGAATCGTATCATCAACCCTGAAAGTCTGTGACGCCGACGACCGCATAGGATGCCGTACCTTGTGCCAGTTATAGGGCTACCCACCTGTGAGGGGATTCAGGGTTATGCAGGTAACTAGACCTCCAGACTACCGGTTATTTCTTGATCAGAGACCCTGGTTATTTATGGAGGGTTATGAGGTCTGCCAGAGATCATGTGGAGATTTATTCTGAGGTCTGTCAGAGACCATGTGGAGATTTATTCTGAGGTCTGTCAGAGACCATTTGGAGATTTATTCTGAGGTCTGTCAGAGACCATTTGAGAGGTGTTTTGAGGTCTGTCAGAGACCAATTATGGGTGTGATTTGAGGTCTATCAGAGACCAGTGAGTTATGGTTTGAGGTCTGTCAGAGACCAGTGTTGGAGTTCTATTTTAGGTCTATCGGAGACCAGAGTTTGCTGACTTCTGGATGGTCTATCTGGGACCTTTCTTGATTGGGTTTAGGCTATTCAGCTGCAGCTTTGGTCCCTGTTGAATGTTACTTGCATTGCATCCTTGCATATACATTATCATTTGCATTTCACTAACGTGTGTCTGTGCTGCAGGTGCATTTGCATTTCCCTAGTTCTAGTGCCCAGACTTCTGAGTTTTGATCATGACTAGCCTACGGAGAACAGTTGCTTACAAATTGCCTACGCCTGACATTGTTCCTTTACTGGGGTTGATCTCTCTTGCTGATGAGGGTGTTCGTAGGAGTTTCCGGATGAGTTATGGTAGATTACTGAGATTGGTGTGCAAACCTACAGAGGTAGAGTTAGATGGGCTGTATGCTTTGATGCAATTCTACGACCCTGCTTTGAGGTGCTTCACGTTCTCTGATTTTATTATGGGACCAACTCTGGAGGAATACGCTGAGTATGTTGAGCTGCCTGTGCAGAACCAGGTTCCATTCGTTCATTATGATGCCAAACCCAAGCCGGAGGAATTGGCAAAAGCCTTGCATGTTGATGCTTCTGAACTTGTGACTACTGTTTCCCGTGGAGTTCCAGGCTTCTCATTTCAGTTCTTAGTTGGTAAAGCCCAAGAGTATGCTAAGAATGGGTGCTGGGTTGCTTTCAATGCTGTGTTGGCTTTGTGCATCTATGGCATAGTTTTATTCCCCAATATACCGGATTTTGTGGACTTCGATGCTTTCTACTTGTTTGCCGCTGGTAATCCCGTACCTACCTTACTCGGAGATCTCTACCACTCGCTGCATTACAAGAATGAGAAGGGAAGAGGGAAGAATGTTCATCTTTGTGTACCCTTGATGAGTATATGGTTTGAGAGTCACCTTCCTAAGAGAGGATCTGCTGCAGAGACTACAATTCCAGTTGGTGGGCCAGAACGCTTGATGAGGTTATCGTCGGAAGATATGGAGTGGTTTGATAGAGATTTGTTGGGATCGGAGCTCATCTTCAGTTGTTCTGGGTACCCTAATGTCCCATTGATTGGAAGAAAAGGGTGTATCAACTACAACCCTTCTTTATTCATTCGCCAGTTCGGATATGCGCTGAAGAATCCACCTCAAGAGGAGGAAGTACAGGAATCTCTGTACTTCACCGGTGACGTGAAGGGGGAGTTATTAGCCAAGTTGCGACATGCTTGGACGCGTATTAACCGCAAAGGGAAGCCGTTGTTAGGAAAGAATGACTGTCAGGCCTATGCATCTTATAGAGCTTGGATTCAGGAGAGGGCTAGTCAGTTGAAGATGCCGTTTCCAGATGCACCAATTCTTGTTCCTATTCCGGTAGCGGAGCCAACTACTGTTTCTAGAGAAGTCTATGAACAGGTGGTGAAGGAGAAAGAAGCCGTGATGAAGATTAACGAAGGGTTAGAGCAAGAGTTAGCCCAGGCACGCAGTGAGAAGAACAAGGCCGTATATGCTTTCCAACAACAGATTGAGCTGGTAAACAGGTTAGGAGCTGAGTTGACCGAGGAAAAGAAGAAGCGCGAACGTCTGGGGCAAGAGTTCAGAAGCTCCCATGACATGCTGGAAGCCAAAAAGAAAGCGCTCGACGCAGCACACCGAGAGATATCTTCTTGCAACAAGACTTGGAATGCTACACTCACCAACAACAAGAAGAGGGAAGATAAGCTGAAGCAGCAAATCTCCGACCTCGAGGAGAAGTTGAAGTCTAGCATCAAGAAGTGTGAGGAGGAAGTGATGAACCGGTATAGTGTCCAGCATGCACTGAACAAGGCAATCAAATCCAGAGATGAAGCAGTGTCCCAGAAGCGAAAGCTAGAAGATTGCTTCGGAGAAGCGGCATGGGAAGAAACTGCTGAAGACGTACGCCGTGTTCTTAAGAAGAGAAACCAGCTTGTTGAAGGGTTGCTTGATCGACCAAGCCATCCGGAGACCAAGAAGTTGATAGAGGAGTACCAGACTTTTGGGAGGATCTGATCGTTCCATTATTTGTATGCTTTATTTGCATAGTGCTGACCATCACCAGGATTGTTGGTTGAGGTCATGCCATCTTTGTACTCTCAGTGATATTGTACCCTGGGCTTATTGATTCTCTCTGATATATATGAGGCTTTCTATGATTCAGCTCCGATATTCTTATTGTCAACACTGTCACCGCACCGGCATCTTCGCACTAGAACTGGGGGAATGAACTTCCCTAATGCACAGACACATTGCATTGCATTCATATTCATATTGCATAACAGGTAATCTATGAATGGTGTCTTATCTCTTGCTCTGTATCAGGTACTTAACAGGATTCCAGATCAACATCCGCACCGCTATTCTACACGATCCAACTGTCGGAAAGTCATGGACCAGATTCAGAACGAGATGCAGGATGTACGCGAGAAGCTCGCCCTCTTCATGCAAACCATGGAGGCTATAGCAAAAGGGCAAGAGAATTTGCAGGCCATGGTCCAGCCTCTGTTGGCTCGCAACGCTGGTCATGGTAACGAAGATCATCAGTCTGTCCGGGTTGATACTGCTCATGGAGATGGCACTCCAACGCCAGTGGCTCCGCCTGTCGTCAATGTGAATGCTGCTAACATCAACAACGCTACCGCTGCTGTGAATGGTAACGTCGGAGTTGGAAATGAAACTGCTGTCCATAACGCTGGGCTGGGTGATGTCAATGTGGGAGATAATCTCGGAGGCAATGGCTTTGTCAACGCTGGGTTCGGATTCAACGATCAGGGATTCGACAACACTGGCAAGTATGGCTTTAATGCTCAAGGCTTTGGGCAAGATGGTTATGGTATGGTCAATCAGGGCTACGGAGGTTTTGGAAACGGAAACGGTGCTGGTTTTATGGCTGGTGGTCCTGCTGGAGGTGTTCAAGGGTATGGCAACAGAGGCCGAGTTCCGGGGATGAATCAGGTCAGAGCTGGACGTAATAATGCGTATGAGGGATACGGGGCTGGAAACGGTATGTGGCAAGAGGATCAGCAGGAAGACGCCTTCTCTGGAGGGGGCTTTGAAGGGCCGATGGATGATTCTCAAAAGATTAGAATGCTGGAAGAGCAAATGAAAGGAGTCCTAAACCAGAGTGCTGTGGGTCTGGACATGGCAACAATGGGTTTGGTACCTGGCTTGAGGGTGCCCATTAAATTCAAAGCGCCTGCGTTCGATAAGTACAAAGGAGATACATGTCCGAAGGTTCATGTACGAGCTTATTACAGAAAAATGTCTGCATACTCCACTGACGAAAGAATGCTCATGCATTTCTTTCAGGATAGCCTATCGGGTCCTTCCTTAGAGTGGTACATGGGGTTGGAGCCCACTGATATCAAGACTTGGAAGCAATTAGCGGAGGCGTTCGTAGCCCATTACAAATATAACAGTGATCTGGCACCCAATCGGGTCCAGTTGGCCGGGCTTTCGCAGAAGAAGGGGGAGAGTTTTAAAGAATACGCGCAAAGGTGGCGCGATATGGCTGCCAGGGTCCGTCCTCCTGTGGAAGATAAAGAAATGAACGATATGTTTGTTGGTACATTCACCGGGCTGTTTCATGATATGTTGTTTCATACGTCTCTGGCTAGTTTTTCAGATCTGATCTTGATGGGGGAAAAGATTGAGCGGAACATTAAGCAAGGAAAGTTCCAAGTTGACGAGTCAGCTGCATCTGGCAGTAATAGGAAAGCTTACGGGGGGCGCCGTCAGGGCGAAGCTAGTGCTGTATTTGGAGGCCGAGGCCGAGGCCGAGGCAGGGGAAGAAATCAATATCGTCAGCAGCAGCAAGTGTCGAGTGTCACCATCCCGTATCAACAGCAGCCAATTCAGCAACAACAACAGGTTCAGCAGCAACCAATGCCACAGCAGCAGCAGCCTCAGCAGGGGGCACAGCAAGCTCAAAGAAAATTCCAGGGTGGTAAGCCGAGAAGGGTGTTCGAGAAACCTCCCTCTAACTATGCTGATTTATTGCAGACCTTGTTGGGATTGAATCTGGTGGAGAAAAGAACCTTGGCACCGATAACGGGAACTCCCCCGTTCGGCTATGATGCAAATAGGCGCTGCGAGTTTCATTCTGGGGCCCCGGGCCATGATATTGAAGGTTGTCATGCTTTTAAGCACGTTGTGCAGGATCTCTTGGACAACAAGTCTATCAACTTCGGAACGACCGGTGCGAATATAGTCCAGAAACCCATGCCTAATCATGGGGCGAATGCCGTGCTGACTGAGGAAGGTCTGAATCTGATTATGAATGTTGAGGATTTAAGGACGCCGCTGAGCGAAATAAAAAGCCGACTGTTGCAAGGAGGTGTTTACCCGGGTTGTAATGAGTACTGCTTAGATTGTTGGGCCCTGTCTGGGGGGTGTGAGGATCTGAAGAAAGGCATTCAGGCCTTGATTGATGAAGGTGTATTGCAATTTGATAGAACAGCAACTGATGAGCCGGCAGGGGCAGTAGTAGATAATCGGAGTGATGTTGCCACAGTGACAATTCCCAGGAAGACGATCACTATTTCAGCACCAGCTCAGCGGCCACCGATTACTATAACTAAAGCCGGGCCAATCCCGTATGAGAACACGAAAGCGGTCCCATGGTCATATGGGCTAGAGGTGTATTGTGACGGGATTAAAATCGATGTTAACAAGCAGTCAGCGGAGGTTGTGGATAATGTTGTGGGCTCAGGAGGCATGACAAGAAGCGGCAGGATCTTTATATCTCCTGAAGTAGAAGCCGAAAGGATAGCGAAAGGAAAAGGGAAAGCGGTGGAAAATGTTCCGGTTCAAGCAAATGAAAAAGAAGCAGCGTCAAAGGACGTAGAAGAATTCATGCGCTTAATTCGGAAGAGCGATTATAAAATCGTGGAGCATCTGCAGCAAACGCCGTCCAAAATATCTATTCTGTCATTGCTGTTGTGTTCAGAAGCCCACCGAAATGCTTTGCTGAAAGTCCTGGACACTTCTTTTGTACCACAGGATGTCTCCGTGAACCAGCTAGAAGGAGTATTAGCACATGTAAATGCGGGCCACAGTCTGGGCTTTACTGATTTCGACTTGACTCCGAAAGGAAGGGATCATAATATGGCATTACATGTATCTGTTGAGTGCAGAGGGTCGACAATGTCGCACGTATTGGTTGACACCGGGTCGTCTTTGAATGTGCTGCCTAAGAAGGCTATGATGAAGCTGGATGTTCGAGGAATTTTGTGCACACCAAGTGATTTGGTGGTCAGAGCGTTTGACGGCACGCGGAGAACAGTCTTCGGATCGATTACCTTGCCTCTGCAAGTGGGGCCGGAAGTGTTTGCAACGGAGTTTTATATCATGGATATACAGCCTGCGTACAGCTGCTTGCTGGGAAGACCTTGGATTCACGGGGCAGGGGCAGTTACGTCTACCCTGCATCAGAAGTTAAAGTATATGGTCGGAGACAGTGTAGTCACCGTGTGCGGAGAAGAAGACATCCTGGTCAGCCATCTTTCTTCGTTTAAATATGTGGAAGTCGACGGGGAGATCCACGAGACGCCATGCCAAGCATTCGAAGGTTTGCGCATAAAGGACAAGAGTCCCGGGCCAAGCAAAGCGCCGGAGGTAGCTGTTTCTTCGTATAAAGAGGCTCAAGCGCTAGTGAAGGCAGGAGAAGCCAAAGGCTGGGGCAAAGTATTGGACATTCCGGTGAAAATGGACCGGTTCGGACTGGGGTACCGACCATCGTCATCAACTCCTTCTGTGGGGGCCCCTCATTTCAGAAAGTCGATCACCATCTCTGCCAGTGGAGTATGCCACGAATCTGTCAACGCTGCTTCAGAGTCCGATGAAGGGGACAGCGACTGTGATATGGATGCCTGGATTCAGCCAAGCACGCCAGGACAAGGACTGTGCAACTGGTCTATTCAGGAGCTTGTTCCTGTGACTTTTAAACAGATAACATTTTCAGATGACATCCTTGAACCACCTATGCCTCGTCCCGACTTCGAGCACCCGGTATTCCAGACCGAAGAAGAGGTTGTTGAAGATAGCGACGTTCCTGAAGAACTGTCTTGGTTGGTGAAGCAAGAGGAAAGAGCCATTCTGCCTCACGACGAGGTTATCGAGATTATCAATTTGGGGTCGGAAGGGGTTGAGAAAAATATTCGTATCGGAGCCGCACTGCAGAGTGATATCAAGCGAAAACTGGTTGAAATGCTCCGAGAGTATAATGATGTATTCGCTTGGTCGTATCAAGATATGCCAGGGCTCGATACAGATATGGTTGTGCATCGTCTGCCACTGAAAGAAGACTGCCCGCCTGTCAAACAAAAACTTCGCAGAACTCGACCAGATATGGCGATGAAGATCAAAGAGGAGGTTCAGAAACAGTGGGACGCTGGGTTCCTGGCTGTGACGAAGTATCCCTCATGGGTTGCTAACATCGTACCGGTGCCAAAGAAAGATGGCAAGGTTCGAATGTGCGTGGATTATAGAGATTTGAATAAAGCAAGCCCAAAAGACGATTTTCCGCTTCCTCATATTGACGTGTTAGTTGATAATACCGCTCAATACTCTGTATTCTCCTTCATGGATGGCTTTTCAGGCTATAACCAGATTAAAATGGCGCCAGAGGATATGGAGAAGACCACTTTCATAACGCCTTGGGGAACATTTTGCTATAAAGTGATGCCCTTTGGTTTGAAAAATGCTGGGGCAACATATCAGCGTGCGATGACAACTCTCTTTCATGACATGATGCATAAAGAGATTGAAGTTTATGTTGACGATATGATTGCCAAATCCCAGACAGAGGAAGAGCATCTGGTGAATCTGTTGAAGTTGTTTAAAAGGCTTAGGAAGTTCAGGCTGAGGCTGAACCCTAACAAATGCACCTTCGGGGTGAGATCGGGTAAACTCCTGGGGTTCATAGTAAGCGAAAGAGGAATAGAGGTCGATCCTGCTAAAATAAAAGCGATTCAAGAAATGCCGACGCCTAAAACAGAGAAAGAGGTGCGCGGGTTTTTAGGGAGATTGAACTACATTGCCCGGTTCATATCTCACCTAACTGCCACGTGTGAACCATTATTCAAACTCTTGAAGAAAGATCAAGCTGTAACGTGGAGCGATAATTGTCAAAAGGCGTTCGACAAAATAAAGAAGTATCTGCAGGAGCCTCCTATTTTAATACCCCCAGTGGCAGGGAGACCCTTGATAATGTATTTGACGGTTCTTGAGGGGAGTATGGGTTGCGTTCTCGGTCAACATGACGAGACGGGGAGAAAAGAGCATGCAATCTATTATCTGAGTAAGAAATTTACCGACTGTGAATCTCGATACTCAATGCTGGAGAAAACTTGTTGCGCGCTAGCCTGGGCCGCCAAGCGTTTGAGGCAGTACATGCTGAATCATACAACCATGCTCATCTCGAAGATGGATCCGATCAAATATATATTCGAAAAGCAGGCGTTGTCAGGTAGGATTGCCAGGTGGCAGATGATCTTGACTGAATACGATATTCAATACGTCTCGCAAAAGGCAATAAAGGGGAGTGTGTTGTCTGAATATCTGGCGGAGCAGCCTATTGAAGAGTATCAATCGATGAGATTTGACTTTCCTGACGAGGATATCATGTATCTCAAGATGAAGGATTGTGAAGAGCCGTTACCAGACGAAGGACCAGAGCCGGGGTCCAAATGGCAGATGATATTTGATGGAGCTGTGAATGCTTACGGTAGCGGAATAGGGGCAATTATCACTACGCCGCACGGGTCGCACATCCCGTTTACTGCCCGATTGACCTTTGCCGTTACCAACAATGAGGCCGAATACGAAGCTTGTATAATGGGGCTTGAAGAAGCCATTGATTTGCGAATCAAACATTTAGACGTATACGGAGACTCAGCTCTGGTGGTGAATCAGATCAAAGGGGAATGGGAGACACGTCAGCCCAATTTGATACATTACATGAATTATGCAAGGAGATTGTTGCCTTTCTTCGACAAAGTTGAATTGCATCACGTGCCACGGGCAGAAAATCAAATGGCTGACGCCCTTGCCACTTTGTCTTCCATGTACAAGGTCAATTTCTGGAACGAAGCTCCCCAAATCACTATCTCTCGGTTGGACAGGCCAGCTTATGTATTTGCTATTGATGAAGCGTCTGATGGCAAACCGTGGTATTTTGATATCCTTAATTTCCTGAAGAATAAAGAGTATCCGGCTGGGGCATCCAGTCAAGATCAGAAGACTCTCCGGAGATTAGCGGGTAATTTCTATTTGAACCCGGATGGCGTCTTGTACAGAAGAAACCACGACTTGGTGTTGTTGCGTTGTGTGGACGAGAAAGAGGCAAAGCTTCTCATGGAGGAAATTCACGAAGGTGCCTTTGGTACGCACGCTGGTGGGCATACTATGACGAGAAAACTGCTGCGGGCAGGATACTTTTGGCTGACGATGGAAACTGATTGTTTCAAATTTGCAAGAAAGTGCCATAAGTGCCAAATTTATGCTGACAGAATACATGTGCCTCCGAGTCCTTTGAATGTGATGTCATCTCCATGGCCATTCTCGATGTGGGGAATCGATATGATTGGAAAGATCGAGCCGACGGCTTCTAACGGGCATCGGTTCATCCTCGTAGCAATCGATTATTTCACCAAGTGGGTGGAAGCAGCGTCTTACGCAAATGTAACGAAGCAAGTGGTGGCTAGATTCATCAAAAGAGATATCATTTGCCGATATGGGATTCCCGAGCGGATAATCACGGATAATGGTTCTAATCTGAACAACAAAATGATGAAGGAGCTCTATCAGAATTTCAAGATCGAACATCACAACTCCTCCCCTTACCGACCCAAGATGAATGGCGCTGTCGAAGCGGCCAATAAGAATATCAAGAAGATCGTCCAGAAAATGGTGGTGACGTATAAAGATTGGCATGAAATGCTACCTTTCGCTTTGCACGGTTATCGTACGACGGTACGCACATCAACCGGGGCAACTCCATTCTCGTTGGTATACGGAATGGAAGCGGTATTACCATTGGAAGTTGAGATCCCTTCTCTGAGGGTATTGCGAGACGTTCAGCTGGACGAGGCAGAATGGGTAACGAACAGATTGAACCAACTGAGTTTGATGGATGAGAAGAGGCTAGCTTCTCTGGCATACGGTCGTTTGTACCAAAGACGAATGAAGAAAGCGTACGACAAGAAGATACTTCCGCGAAGCTTTCAGACGGGCGACCTTGTGCTGAAAAGGATTCTCCCGCCGCAAGCAGATCACAGGGGCAAGTGGACCCCCAATTACGAAGGGCCATACGTTGTCAAGAAGGTCTTTTCAGGAGGAGCTTTATTGTTGTCCACAATGGACGGGGAAGACTTTGCATCACCTGTGAATTCGGACGCAGTTAAAAAATACTTTGCTTAAAATAGACCCGCTGGACAGAAAAAAGAGAGTCCAGGCAAAAATGGGGCATCCTGGCGAACCAAAAACAGAATGAAAGGTTCGGGCAAAAGTTAGGGATAAAATTGAAAAAATGTACACCCGCGAAGTTGAAAACCTACACTGGGCGGCTTCGGCAAAAAGGGGTATCCCGGTGAACTGAAAACCCGTAAAGGGCGGTTCACGCAAAAGTTAGGGATGAGAAAAGCAAATGACTGCGGTCCGAATTTGATATTCAACGAGCATCTACGCGGGAGAATATATTTGAGAAGTCAGTTATCGGATACAATCTCTTCAGAAGACGGATACCGGGAAAGCATTAGAGTCGGACGAGTCATGGGAGGATCAGTTCGTGATGTTCATCTGCATCCAGTTGCCGACATGTGTACAAAATTTAATTTGTCAATATTTATGCTTCTTGTGAATACTTGCATACTTGTATATTTGCTTTGTGTAGCTTCCTCTTTTCAGGAGTTACATCCCGTGTACAAAAACTCCGCCCATTCAGGGGCCCAATCAATGAAAATGTGTTATTCAGTACTTGATGCCTGTTCTTTACTGTTTTGCGCATGATAAAACGCCTAAGTTTATTGAAGCTAGCATGAGTATAACATTACTGGCCCTCGCCAACAATTGTTAAAGCTTTGAATTAACTGAGTGTAACGTCACTAACCTGAATCGATTTGGATTGCATAGGCTTGTCGTGTCTTGTTTGTGTTGTTGCAGGTTTCATAACTGTACGAGGAAGGTGATCAAAAGATTGCAATAGTGAAAGGCTTGATCCCCACGCAGGGCATGCATGTTCTTCCTGAAGAAGGATAGAATTCCCCAGCTAGCCGTAGCTTATCCAAAGGACGTGCTCCAGAGAAGTTACTCGTCCTCAGCAGAGGTTGGTGATTCTGAGATCGTAAGGCTGTATTCAGACAGGTTCATCTCCCCCCGCAGGGTCAGGCACTCTTCCCCAGTGGAGTCAGTTAATTTTCCCCGAGAGAATCATCCCATCCCCAGCGGAGTTCTCTTTTCAGCAAGTGTTCTTTCCTTCCAGTGGAATCCGAAGATCAAGACTCTCCCCAGGCAGAGTTGATGGGGGTTCCTGTCACTTATTTTGTCAGAGATACCGTGTGATATTAGTTCACTCTCTAGCAGAGGCTCAATCATACCAGGCGCATCTGCTATTCCCCAGCAGGGGGTTACCTCCGCAAGGTATTTGGTTTGAGTTATATTCCCCAGCAGGGGGTTACTTCAACAAGACGTGTGGTTTGAATTCCCAACTTCCCAGCAGGGTCGACTTCATCCTTCCAGCATTTATTTTGCTGGAATAATTTTGTAGCATCAGGCTATCCCCGGCGAGTCGGCGTTATCCTTCCAGCATTCATTTTGCTGAAGCAGTTTCTGTACTCTAGTAGTTCAGGTGGAGAGAGCTCTTGCTCAAATAGATTACCAAACAGTCGAGATCTCGGCAGGAGATATTCAATGACAATGTCAGTTTCGGCGGTATTCCCCCACAGAGTTATCGTGATGAGACTCTCTTTGTCTCCAGCAAAGTCATTTATGCAAATGCATCTTATCTTCCCCAGCCAGAGTGGCCAGGATAAGTGTCTTCTTATCCCCAAGCAGAGTTTGTTTGTCATCAACGAGTCGCATGAATCAGAATTTCGAAGCAGGTGTCCGATAGTTGGTTTTCAGACATCCCCAGTAGAGTTCATCTCGAAGTCGCTGTCGCGTCAGCGCTAAGAAGTTTGTGGGTGAGGATCATTGAAGAACTAAGTCCTGACGTGGACCATTTATTCCTAGAATGACGGGATTCCTTCAGAAGTGGGCGTCCTAACGTGGACAGGTTTGTTTTACCGGATTGGTAAGGTGTGTTAATCCTGACGTGGATAGATTCGGTCTTTTGAAATTTGGAGAAAGGGAGGTCATGACGTTGACAAAAGATTGGTTACTCTTCGTGTTGGTGTCCTGACGTGGATCATTTGTTTCCAGCAGATATCTGTATTCGTAATGGTGAAATGTGCGTCCTGACGTGGACAAGGTTGTAGTTCTTTGTGATGACAAGATACAAGAATCCTGACGTGGACAAATTTATCCTTCTTCGTGTTGTTGACAAAGGGTAAGTCCTGACGCGGATATTTCCCCAGCAAGTCGAAGGTGTGAGTCCTTACGTGGACAAGTCTTATTTCCTCAGTGAGTCGAAGATTGGAGTCCTAA